>RPOG01002943.1:23233-76292 GCA_008086565.1 Thalassoma bifasciatum | reverse complement strand
AATGCAAATACAAGAAGATGACAAATGTTATTCTATTATCTCCACAGCTCATGACACCACTATCTTCTTTCTCTAGGCAAATATTCATATATGTTTAACTTTATTGGAAGATTATGTTCGCAAGTTGAGAAACCTGTCAGTGAAACACAATGTGGCCCGATTCTGTAACTCTTTGTTCATCTAAATAACACTGAGATATTCTTTAATGATACATGAATGTAATTACATCTCTCTGAGCATTTTTGCCTAATATGCCAAATGAATGGGAAAGGAGACTGATGAGAACACAGCAGGCGTTAATTAGCCTCATCCAAGCGCAAAAGAGCTTCCCTTTCAGAATGATGTTACCGCTTCGAGTTAAAACAAGTTCAGACGGGTGCAAATAAATAACTTCAATTTCGTTTTGGCTTCATGATTTCATGGAGGTCAGAAACGACTGTGTCTATGAGGTCATTTAGCTCCCTGTCACATGGCTCTACCACTCAACAGCGTGAAAGCAGAGGAGCATGTAGAGTGAGTCGTACTGTTGATGTGGAGGGTCTCTGTGAGTCAGAGATGACAGCATGGGATGGTCATTGAACGTCATAATCCTTTCATGTGCTCAGCTTTTAACTCATTTAAGACTTGATTACAGACGCAGAGGCTGGGAAACAGCTCGAGAGTCACTCAGTAATGACCGTAGGGTTCTCCACTCAAATGCACTGCTTCTACCAAAGTCACCGAAAGCGACACACTGTGGACACTGTGCGACACCACAAATGTGGACGACTTAAAGATCGAGGATGGTTTTCTGTGCTACACAACACTTTAAACTTCATATGAAAAAGGGTTTGGTTTCAAGAACTGGTTACTGTTGAGAATCTAAATGACATAGTTCAATCCATCAATATCATCAAACTTTATACTTCACAATTCCCCTGTCAATTCTTTACATTACATTGGAGTGGATGCACTTTACATCGGCTACTCTGCCCCAGCTAGCAGATAAATGTTTCCCAAGAAATCACTGATTCAGTTTTTCTGTTTGAAGTTTTACTTAAGAAGCTGTGAAACTGACCACACAAAGGCCCAATACCAATTCCTTTCTTAACCCTCAAGCTCAACCCTCAGTCTTGGTAGCCCTCAAAACCAAGTGTTAAGGGCTGTTTTGTGACTTAGAAATGGGACACCCCTTAAATGCAGATACATCTTCAGACTGTGGGGGGCAGCATTATGCCAAAGCGGCGTTCAGTCTCTCAATTCAGAAGAAGAAGAATGCTGTCTGCAGCTGTGTTTATGTCTTTTGCGTGGGCTTTGGGCATCTTTTTGAGATTAGCCCAGTCATCTTATACCATTATCAGCACAAACATGTTATATAGGCTGTTATCTTGATAAACAACTACATTACTACGGAGAAAAATGACCATTTTGTAACGTTTACTAACTTAAACGATAGGAACAACACACCGGCCGCTATTGACAAAAGATCGTAAAATAAAAACACATGTTATGCAACAATGAGGTAAATAATCCATAAAATGGGTCTAAACTAAGATAAAACAATGGTTTTCGTAATATTTATATCTCCATTAGAAAAGAAAATACATTTGTAGCTCGCCTTCTTTGACGCCATGTTTATCTGCTGAAATGCGCAATGCATTCTGGGTGTCCCTTAGTCCCAAGGGTGGTGTCGGAGAATCTCAGTATTGAGGGAGAAACAGCCTCAAACTTAATCCTCAAACGTAACATTCTGAGAATCGGGACAGCACTTACACTTCGAGGGAGCGCGCATTTAGAGATTGAGGGTTAAGACAGGAATTGGAATTCATCCAAAGAAATGTTCATGACTTACTCACAAGAAATTCGTGTTCATTACATTCAAAATGTACGGTACCAAATATTATATAGAAAACATTACATTAGCTTGATGCTATTGTAGATGGGAAAATTGTTGTGGAATGCTAGTGGTTAGCATACATCAAAATAACTGAAACCTCTAAAAGTGAAAATTACTAACAGGTAAATGTTTTCCAAACACGTGAATGCAGGCTCATGGCTGACGCTCAAGGTTCTCAACAACAAAAAGCATTGCTAGGTGTCCTACTTCAGTCAATAACATATAACAAAACAATTCATCGACATCAGCTGATGTGTGATTGTGACCTATTTTATTTATTTACGTCCAGATATCCAACATCCAAATCCATTGACAGGTGACAGTTTTTCTGTATTTTTCTATTCTGCAAGAACCCAAAGAACATCAATCTTGCTCTAACTCAGCAGATCTCAGGAGAGAGCTTAGGAGGACCTCATATATTTTTCAGCAGTTTAACCGGTTGTCTTCATACACACATACGCTCACACTAAATAATGCACACAGACATACTATGGCAACATCTTCACACATGAATAATTATACCGCACATTGAGACAGAGATACAATGACTGCATCTTCAAACCTATTCAGACAGGATTATAAATACTTCATATTGTAACCCAAATCTCTTTAATGGAGCTGACCTGATGAAGAACCTGTTTATAGACAGAGTTGGGGTCCGTTACTCAAAAAAGTAAAGAGTTACCTGTTACTTGTTACTTTTGAAAAAAGTAGTGTCTTACACTACTTGATTACTCCATGGAAATAGTAAAGAAGTTACACTACTCGTTACATGACTTTACCCCCCCATCACAACTATAAAGAATTTGATTCTCAAACAATTATAATCATTTCCAAGAAAATATTTATTGTCTCATTGTTTACTTTAGTCTGTTGCTGAACTTTGAGGCAACTGAAACTAGAAAATATGTCTTTACACACAACTTTAAAGAGACATCGGGCTCGGCGTTAGCTGCTTCGACTCTGTCCTCCTCCATGCTGTTTACTGTTTTGGCTGAATCCAAATCTCTGGAAACCAACTATTTTTTGTCTTTGAAATACGCCAACTGCATCAAAAGTTAATGTTGAATTTACTTTCGTACAATTTGACTCTAGCGTTATTGATGTAGAGCTCAAAAATCAGGCTTCTATAGCCCAATCACTCAAATAGGAGATATTAAAATGTTAATCACAAAGCAAATGAAATCTATGATCTAAAAATAAAAAACAGAATATTAAGATGCATTCCCAGGTACCTCTGTGCTGATTCCCAGACAATTTGACAGTAGCGTTATTGATTAAGAGCACTCTAAAATTAGACATGTAAAGCACAATAATCAAAATGGAAGAGACAGAATGAAAGTTTTCATTAAAAAAATTATAAATAAAGCTAAGATGTATGAAAACACAGCTGTACAAAGACAAATAATGAAATAATTTTTTGTGTAACTGAGTGAATGAATGAATAAATCAATAATGCTTGAGTGAAACTGTTGAAGTGTTTAGTCATTTATGCAAAACAGATATTAAGTCAGGATGCTGTGACTGCATTTATCCAAAGCATGGATGGCATAACAACAGAGAACAAGCTTTGTTTTATGAGAAAACGGGAAAAAATGAGTGATTCTCCAAGAAAACTGAGCGAATTTATCGTAGAAAATCACGTCCTTTAATAACTTCCTTTTATTTGTGATGCAGCTTTATGTAGCTCTAAGCTTTTGGTTCGATTAGCAAAGAAACAATTCATCAGTAAGCAGAGGCTTCGCTTTAAAAGGAAGATCACATCATATATCACACTCCCCTTCATACATTACATCATTATCTGTGGATAAATTCTGAGTGCTCCCGGCATCTAGTAAACTCAGCAGATTTAAAGCATTTATTGGCAGCGTCTGAGCAAGATTTTATCGGAATTTCATTTAATGGTCTTTTAGAATATTCCATCAACTGTCTGTGAAATAAGAGTCTGTATGGGGGTCAATGACGTCCCTTTTTTGTGTCCTTCCATCATGAATTGAGTATTTCATCACATGTATTTCTTTATTCTATGAAACCTGTGTTATTTGAACACATCTTTAAACTATTAAAATATAACATGTTTTATTGTGTTTTGGTTCCTCAAACCCCCAAAATGTCAGGTGGTGCAACCGTCCTGACAAGTATCCACAGTAATTAAACTCTAAAAATTGAATGTCAGTTATTGTAAATGGAAATTAAAAATAAAGTGGCATTATTTTATGCTTCAACCTTTTTAAATAAAACATTCTTTGTGAATAAAAAGAATTTTAAAGCTGTTGAGAAATGTAAAAAACTTTTGTCCCGTAATTTTCACCTTGTCAAATGTCAGGGTGGTGCAACCGTAACATTAGACTTTTATTTTAAAGTGAAGAGAATAAAACTGGAAACAGGAAACTGCATCAGCCAGAGGAGCCCAAATGACATTTGTGACCAAGTGGAAAAGTTTGTAGATTTCTCTGAAATACTGATAAAAAAGGTTTTTTCACTTCATTGGTGACTGGAACAATTTCCATGTCAGGTGGTACAACCAATGTAATAATGTGAAATGTTATTTTAACATCAAATTATTTATCTTATTCACAAATAAAAGAAATGAAACACACAAAATGAAAATGTATGAGTCACTACAGACACTTGAGAGATACTTGCCAATAATTTCACACAGAAAAAATAACAGGAACATATAAATATATTTTCATATATTTGGTTGCGCCACCTGACATTTTTGGGTGCTCAAATTAAAAATACAAAAAAATAATGAACCTAAAATCTTTGAAATGTTGGTCAACTACTGAAATCTGTTAGAAAACATAATTCTTCTCTCAGAAATATGTTTTTATCCATTTTCAAAGAACTTTTAAAAATAAGTTTTCAGACCCTCTTTTTGTCATTGACCCATGTTTGAGAACAGGTGAGACTAATGGAGTTGGGACATCAGCAGTTTTTGTATGAATAAAACATTTTGCTACTAAATAATTTTGAATTTTATATCTCTTTTTATCAGTTGAAGTATCTTTATAATTTAGTTTTGATGAACAATTCACACTCAGTGGTTTCAGATGCAAAAATCCTCCAAAAGAAGGAACAGAACATTCTCTCGTATAATGTAGGTACCAGATGTGAAAGATAAAAAGCCAAAGAGATGGAGGCAAATAGATAAGGAGAATGAGAATCCAAAAATGTCGTAGTAAGCAATATAAGGTCGCAACAATAGAAGATGGGGAGAGTGGATGAGACTGAGTAGGAGCTACAGAACTGCAAAGCAAAAGGTTGATTTTCTAAGCTTGCTGCTGTAACTATGAATGCATACGCTATCATGAAAGGCATCTGAAAATGATGGTAAACTGTGATTAGGGTCAGAGCTCTGCAACACTAACTCTGAATAATAAAAGCCTGGGTAATACGTTTTTTTCTTCATATGCTTTGCTTTTTCCTGTGTGGGTACAAACTTTTAGTGAATTGCTTTCATTCCAACAGCTGGTCATCATGCTATCAATTTACATTGGATACAAATTACACTGTCTGCCAGCACCAGCTACCATTTATCATGAAATCACTGAGTTAACACACCATCGCTGTCGCACTACTGAGGGATGGAAAAGAGGATATACTACATTAACTGGAGTATATGATTCAGAAACACATACAGTATACTTAACTTTGGTGTGCTCATGTTTCCGAATGAGCTGCTTAGACGGGTGAAATTAATCATGCTATAAATTATGTGCACATTTAAATTTTCTATTATTTACACACACAAAAAAAACAAAAACAAAGTACATCTGGTACCATCAGACAGAGCATAGGCTACTTCTATAAAGCTGAAGCTCTGTGTATTCTGCAGAAATTCAACAACTTCTACAGATGAATGTGTCAGTCATGAAAAGAAAATGTGATCCATGAACATCCAGAGTTCAAAGACACAACAGATGACACAAGAGTAGATGAAATTTATGTCATATAGAAAAAAAAAGGCAAATTTGGTGCATAATAACTTTTCAGAATGCAGGATAAGAAAAATTTGGGGCTACAAATGTTGTTTGCAGGCCGTTTTATATAAAGAACTCGAAAGCAAAACTTGGGTAAAAGACAAAGTGCCTGACAAGGAAATGACCTGTAGAAGTTAAAGTTACTTTCTGGAATACAACTTGAGTAAAAGTCTTTGAGTACCTGCTATTTGGTGTTCTGAAGTATTGAAAGTAAAGGTGAAAATATTCATCGTGGCTTCCTTACAGACAAAGCACAATATCCCTGCACAGGAGAAAGAAGCTTGAACTTCTTCAACATCAAAAATTAGACTTTTGCCATCATCAGTGGTGACCAGCTTTCTCTCTCTCGCTCTCTCTCTACCTCCCTGTGTGTTACATGGACAAACTACACTTTTTTTTTCAACTGGCATAAAGTTATCAACTGAAAGTGAAAAAGGTATCTGTTCATCTTTAGAAGAAGTTGGTTTTAAAAGTTAGGAGAATCCAGTCCTAAAAGGTGAACTGAATTTCTACCAAAGTCATTTTCTGGTAAGACTCTTGAAGAAAATGATGACAGAAATAATGTAACATGACGAGAAAAGCAGAACTTCTTCTTCATGCTTGGCAGTTGACATGACAAACAGTGATTACGTCATCAACTTAATTTCCTCTGATATAGTTTTGTAGAAACGAGGAACAAACATGGCTAGGGGACAACAGAGCAAAAGTACACATTCTACTTAGGAAATTTGGTGGAGTGAAAGTCCAATTTGTCAGAAATATAAATAACAAAGTGAAGTATTGTTATAAAAGGTTGTGTTCACAGGTTTCCAACCCTTTAAAGTCTTTGCACCTTAACATCTTAACAAGCATGGGTTGAACTTTTTGGGTGTTTGCAGTCTTCCAGGAGCTTCCTTGAGTCTAGTTTTCTGTAAATCCATACAGATTGAAACTTGATAATAGGTTAGACTGCAGGTACCCTTGGTGTAAAACAGTATTAGCACCTGGTCCCTATATCGCCGCAATGAAGAACGTTTTCTTCGGTCAGAATTAGAGTTTGCTGATATTTGCGCTGCATGAAACACTGCAAAATACTGACCACCTAACTTCTCTTAATCATTACATTAAGTACATGCACACAGAACTCAAGGACTAATACTTTATAACTTTCAACTCACTCATTCACAATGCCTTTGGAAGAATAAAAGAGCTGAAAAATTACATATAAAATCATGTCAGGCAAAACATTCATGTTAAAAAATGTAAAATATGAATTATTTTAACAGAGGTCTTTTTCTAGAAAGGATATTTCTCTGCCCTTCAAGGAGAATTTCAGTGAACCACAGGTGCTTTTTAAAAGCTCACAGCACTTGAGTCCATCATCATTTTTCTCCAATTAGTGTAAAAAGAAAGCAAGGTTGGGTTGATTACTCTGATCCCTGCCCTCTCTCAGCCATCCAATAAATCTGTTATTCATCTCCTCGTCTCCCCCAGAATGACAGTTGAGTTATTAGTCAGCCCGTTGAGAGACAGCTTATTCAGACATGTCAGAATAACCATGCTAACCAGAGCGAGCTCCATCTGACTTCACACTACACTTGCTGCAACTGCTTAGCACGGCAAGTTGCTATGATATTACAGATCCATCTCCCTCTCTGTCTCCATCTCTCTCTCTCTCCACTGATGTCCTTAACCAATGACACCCTAATTCATTCGCTGCCCTATTTCCACAGGCCCAGATTTAGAAGCTGATGCATTTAGGGTAAAGAGTCTCTCCTCCAAGGCCCCGACTGTCGCTCACACACCTGGGAGTCCGCCCCACGATTACGCATGCCATTTGCACAAATTGCTCCATTTGTTTTTGAATATGAAATGCATTTCCTGAAAGTGACTGGGGTATAACTATCCCCTAAGAGAGCTATTAAGATGTGGGGGATGTTTTATTCCTCACCAACATTGGCTCTTTGGTTCATCTTTGTCAACACTATGAGAGAAAATTCAAGGGATTTTATGTGTGAACATTTAATTTCTGATGCAAGACTGTGGAATTTAGTTGGGGTGGTGCTTTTAATATGGAACAAATGAGATGTTTAAACACCATGAAAGTGCCCAGATAGGACTTCAGTAGTGCTGTGTACCTGTATCAGTGTCTCGAAGAATTTCCCCTCTTGATTTTTATAACCTAAGATGAAGTGAAGTGAAATATCGCTCGGGCATACAGGTATCATGAGCCAAGCAACTTCCCAGGGGAACGACACTGAAAGAGTTTTAAAGTTTAAGCATTTTACAGTTTTTACAAGTCAACATTTGGGATTAAAGCTTTATCTAGCTGTTTTGTATTTTTTTTAGAATTGATGTAGAAGTAGGGCTGCACGATATGGCCTAAAATCAATACCTCAGTATTTTTTTGGTATATCTCGATACACGATATATATCTCTCCATATTTTGATTTCTCCTGTAAATTACTATATTAAATGTTCAATTCAACTCTTTGACTCATGAAATGACACCAGTATAATGATTCAAACAGACCTTTCAGTAAGATTTATAAAATTTGCTGCCAAAAAGGGAAAAATCAAAATCAGGTCAAGTTAAACAAACCGTTTCCTCCAAAACACACTTTATATATTTCATATTTTCATTTCCAGGAAAAGATTTCATTCAGATTTATTTATCTGGTTGAATGTATCACATGACTGTCTCAATAGATTTCTAAAATTATAACAATGAAGATTGAAAAAAATTGAAAATGACACGAACTGAAACTGGGGATGACTTCATCTAACTTTTATTTCCATAAATCAGCTACTTGTCTACTGTTTGTCGAGCTGAAAGGACTTCTCTTTTACAGTATGCTCTTATTTTGAAGGACACGCAGGTTCATAACAGGAAGTTAGTTAGGCAATAAACCGAGATGCGTGAATGAACGCTCCGTGAAACGTCTGTGGGAATCTTTTATGTGCAACACGACTGTTAAAGGATTCTCTCCCTTCCTCTGTTTACTTAACAGCTCAGAGTTTTATTTTTAAAGCGTTATTAGACCTTTGTGTACGTTTGTGGTGACGCTGTAAACCTTTGTTTTATAAAAACATCTCAGCTCACATTTTTTTGGTATTCAGCGGTAAATAACGCCAAATGAAGCTCATACAGAATGAAACTGAACCCACTGATGCCATACACGTCGTGTTTATGGCATCCCCCAGCCCTATGTATAAGGGTCCATGACAAAAAGAGGGTCTAAAAACGTATTTTTTAAAAGTTCTTTGAAAATGGATAAAAAGCATATTTCTGAGTGAAGAATTAAGTTTTCTAACAGATTTCAGTAGTTGACCAAAATTTCAAAAATGTCAGGTGGCGCAACCAAATATATGAAAATATATTTATATGTTCCTGTTATTTTTTCTGTGTGAAATTATTGGCAAGTATCTCTCAAGTGTCTGTAGTGACTCATACATTTTCATTTTGTGTGTTTCATTTCTTTTATTTGTGAATGAGATAAATAATTTGATGTTAAAATAACATTTCACATTATTACATTGGTTGTACCACCTGATATGGAAATTGTTCCAGTCACCAATGAAGTGAAAAAACCTTTTTTATCAGTATTTCAGAGAAATCTACAAACTTTTCCACTTGGTCACAAATGTCATTTGGGCTCCTCTGGCTGATGCAGTTTCCTGTTTCCTGTTTTATTCTCTTCACTTTAAAATAAAAGTCTAATGTTACGGTTGCACCACCCTGACATTTGACAAGGTGAAAATTACGGGACAAAAGTTTTTTAAATTTCTCAACAGCTTTAAAATTCTTTTTTTTTGCAAAGAATGTTTTATTTAAAAAGGTTCAAGCATAAAATAATGCCACTGTATTTTTAATTTCAATTTACAGTAACTGACATTCAATTTTTAGAGTTTAATTACTGTGGATGCTTGTCAGGACGGTTGCACGGATCTGCTATCAACAGTGGTCGCCTCCCGTGACATCCCAACTTTATTGGAATATAGGTCGTAATTCAACAAATTTGACAATCCTTCAAACTTGTCTGAGTAGTCATCCATAACTCAGTGTCAGAAAAATGGGTTGAAAAATAAAAAACTGTGGGTGACTTTTGGCTTGTGGTAATCAATGTCTCATATTCTGAAGTGATATAGAGCTGGATTATAGACGGCTGTGAAAGGGAACGTGTTGATGAGTGTTAATGAAGCTATGAATCAGGTTTTTCAAATCATGGAGTGGCTGGCTTAGTTGGCAAACCTAAGACAATAGCGCTGATGACACAGCAGCTCTGTGATAATAGTGTGAGAGATAAATACCAAATGACAGAGAAATTAAAATTTCAGATGATCTCAGCTTCACGTCTTAATGACTGCATGTTAATTACATTCAGATACACTTGCAATTCAGAGCAGCACTGTCACACTGATGTGTTAAAAAGCAAGTCTGTTTTTTTGTCTAAGTGAAACTGTAAAGGATGACTGTTCATTGACAATACAACACACTGTATCTTGAAAACACCACTGTTTCAGGACTAAGAAATATCACGAGGGTTGTCTAATCATCCGCTTAATAATGCATCAGCTCATTACAGTACTTCTAGTGAAATGGAGGAACTTAAGCACGACCTTTAATAAAATATTCAACCTCTCCAGGCTCGTGAAAATGAGGGAAAATAATCAAAATGAGTTCATATATTGATCTGACATAATAATTAGCTGTTTGATATTGACAATTTGAAATGATCTAAGACCTCTGACCTGACTTGCTCTTCCTCAAAACTTCTGACCCCCTCACATTTTATATTCATGTCTCCAGTTACTGTTTTAGACACTGACTCTCTGGCTGATGCAAGATTATGACCTGTTATATTTGCTATTATTGCAGGTGCCACACAGATCCCTACCCTAGTGGCTGACTGCCCAAGAAATTTTGCATTCTGTTGAATAATAAATTATGCAGTGATTTAATTCCAAAGAAAGCTGCAAATATTTTTGAGAACAAGCAACCCACCTGACTCTCCACGGGTGCCTATCTCTCTCTGGCCTGTTTTTTAAATTACTTTGGCAAAAAGGATTCTCATTAATCTTCATGAAAAGCTTCAGGGATCACAACAAATATAAAAATAGACTCATGTATATATTCTATGACAGTGATCACACAATCCTGCGAGCGTACGAGGCTATTTCTGGAGACGTTTCTCTGTGGGATATGGGTATACAGTAGTTTGTTCAGATCACAATGTCTGAGACAGTCGCTGCAGTGCTTTTATGTGCNAAATCTCAAATTGCATATTGAATTCTAAAAGCTCACATTGAAAGGCAGAATCCTGGCAGAGCCCGCTCACTCACGCTGCCAAAACCCAGACAATGGTAATTGCTTGTCATATTTAGGGAAATTATCTAGGAAATACAAATGCCATATTAAAACCTTTTTCAAATTGTACTCAAAAGCCCATTCGATTCAGTGTCTTCTCACTCTATCCTGGCGAGGTGCACTGGTGTGATCGTTGACTGGGTTACTCACCGACTCACTGCTTTTAATGTTTTCTCATTTATTTAATCTGAGCCCCAGCTTTCCATCCACTGCCTGGGCGTCTGAAATTCAATTTCTGACGTTTGAGGAGCTTTCTTCTGAGTCGACTTTTCATCCTTTTCAAAATAAGCGAAATGCACAATGTGGAAGTACGGCTCACTGATGGACTTAAGCTAACAGAGAGGCTGCACACAGTGTGAACAATGCACAATCTACACACTGCAATCTCTCTGATCTTATTGCAGCTGTGTCAAAAACATGCCGACACCCAAGAACAGGTATCATCCCCATCTTATACAGAAAATTAGCCTGAAATAGTAGCTTTTAGACTAAGTCAAATAGAATTTTAGTGAGGGCTTTATGAGCTAACTTGTGAATTGTGATGTGATTAGGATCTGAAATTAACAACTGATTTTTTTTTTTTTAAATTTTTTAACTTTCATTGTCATTAAGCTACATCTTTCTCTGCTTTTGCTGCCACCAAGATGAAAAATAACATCACCACTGTGCCTCTAAATCCCACGTTTCACGTAAAGAAAACTACCAAATGGTTAGCTAATGATAGTAACAGTTTGTTGGAAGGTAAGACATTGTTTGCAATTTGTGTGAAGCAGAATAAAAAAAAAAAAAAAACCCTAATGTAACCTGAGTTGAACTACTACCATACAGGTGCAATCGGGCGTCAGTGTTTGCCAATTGTCACAGACGTGCGGATGAAACTGACATGAAGATGTAAGTAAGTACAGACTTAAAACACATTTTATATCTCCATCAAAGAAAAAAAAAAAAACAGGTTTAGATAGTCTAGTCACATGAATTGTGACATACATTTGGCATATGAAGTTTCCACTGCAACAACGTATTGCTTTCATTATTGTTGTAAAGAGACCTTGAGTGTTGAGAAAGGTGCTTTATAAATAAAATGTATCATTATTATTATGGTAACACTTTACTTGATGCCTATGCTTATGTCTTATAATGATATTATAGTGCTGTATAACTACAGTTATAAACATTAATAAGTTACTATAATACTTTATAACAATAATCCTAACACACTATAAAGCATTTTCTCATCACTTTTAAGGTCAGGTATTATAATATGTTATAACTGTTAGCAACTCACTGACAACGCCCACATAGGTAATGCTTTATACAGATATTTATCATATTCTTTTAAACATGTATAACTATTATTATAAACACTCATAAGTTACCATAACGCTTTATAACAATGAGCATAACGTATTATATAGCATTCTATAATGGCTTATACAATGATTGTTGCTGATGATTGTTGGACGATGTGTGTTTTTCTGTTTTGTTTGTTTTTGAAGGACTTTTGTTTATCAGCGTAGCCACTCACTGTGAATGTGGTCATTAAAAGATTTTTGAAGGAGTGTATGAATGTGTTATGCTCATTGTTATAAAGCGTTATGGTCATTTATGAGTGTTTATTATAATAGCTATACGTGTTTATAAAAATATGATATCTGGAAAATGCATAATCTATGTGGGCATTGTCAGTGAGTTGCTAACAGTTGTATATAAACGTATTTATAATGCGGTATAAACATAGGCGTCAAGTAAAGTGTTACCATTATTATTATTATTATTATTATTATTACATGTTGTATCCAAGTTGTAGAACAGCCTTGTATCAGTTTTTTAGCTGCCATAATACTATAATACACATCCACAAGGGTGTAACAAGCACAGATGGCAGGTAACATCTTCTATTGCAGCTTGGTTTGATAGAATTTTAATCCAGACGCTCCAGATGCTCAATTTTGACATTTTTCTCTGATCCTTATCTTAGACTTGTCAAAATTTAAATTTATTCCACTATTTCTTACCATTTTTCCTTGACAAGATTTGAATGATGGTCATTTAACCGTAATCCTAGTTAGGATTAGGGCTCTATCTTCAGTCGTTTGATAGGCTTTTCTATTTACAGTCTTTTCATCTTCCATCTGACGAGTCCAAAGCAATTTCAAGCAGCCAAGTAACCGGGGCGCTTTGTGCCTGTACACATAAACCAGCCAATGAAATGCATGGATCGTTTCCAGAGACATTACACTTAGGTCACAACTAGGTCACCACTTCAGACACTGCACAGTTTTCCAGATGGTCAAAGAGGGTGAAGACTGTGGAGAGGTGACATCTGAACAGATAGAGGCTGCAACTGTGAACACGCCTGCACAAACAAGGGCAGCACCAGGAGCACAGGAGTGAGCCAAAGAGAGTGGAAGTGACTTTGGAGACCGTGCAGGAAGGTCTACAAACATGAACTGTTGAATTTTAAATATGAGGGTGCATCATTACACTCATTAAATGTAATAATCTCTAGATCCAGTAGCTGCAGAGATCTGACTGAAATCTTTAACTATACTGCTCACAGTATGTGCATACTGACGAATAAACACTTCATTTGTAGCTACTGTGTCCTTCCCCTGGGCATCGGGTTTTTAAAATCAATTGTTCATTTACTTTCCTGCCTGGTGGCAACTGTCTCCTCAGATAACCTGCTGCATGGGAACTTTACAGTCTATTTCATGGTGTCCACAATGACATGCTGTCCTTTCTGAGGCTATAATACCAGTTCTTTAGTCAACAAGGGAGCAAAAAATGTGGTTTTACTCATGTCTATTTCTTAAAAAACCCCTAAAAAGATAAATGTGCAATAGCTTCTGTTTTAACATGTTGGAAAATGGTATTAGAATATTTTTGTTTCTTGGAATACACATTGTGATATTTTTTAAAAGTCTGCTGCTTCATTCTGTTCAGCTCAAGTCTTCCCAACTCCCCCTGAAATGATGATAACAGACTCTTCCCTCATTGCTTCTGTCTCTTTCTGTCTCCTTGAACACTATTTGTGTTTCCAAAGAGTCTAAATCATGTTGATATCCTATTGTTCGTTATTGATATTGAGCTATAATTCTTCTTAAATGATTCTTCTCACATCAGGTAAGATTTTTAACAACATGCACAGAGGTTCTAGCATTTAAGTTTCCTTCCACCACCAAATAATATCACAGGGACATTTATTAAACCTGTTGTGCTGCCCCTGTTTCTACTCCAGAGACAGTGGGGGCACAAAAGCTGAGCAGATGCACAGTGACTCACAGGGTTTGTCCACCTCCTGTGTTTTGCCTTTTTTGTGAGCTTGAATGATCTCTTCCCAGAGATTTTATTTACTTAACCTTTATTTAATCAGGAAAGTCCAAATGAGATTAAGAACCTCTTTTACAAGGGAGTCCTGGCCATGAGGCAGCAAAAATTTACAGTGAAACACAATTTAAAATGACATTCATATTAGATAAAATATGTACAGGTTAAGGAGGCTGTCTGAAGTGCTCTCAGTCTGGATTTAAAGTCATTCAATGAGATGACTTCTGTTATTTTCCAGTCCTGTTGCAACTGGTTCCATGTGGAAGGGGCAGAGAAGACAAAAGCCCTTTTTCCCAGCTCAGTGCGGGCAAACGGAACATTGAGCAAGAAATGGTTGTTTGAGCGCATATCATAAGAAACAACACTCCTCTGTGATGTGACTCAATATGAGATAAAGAATAAAATGGGAGGTCAGATGACTCAAACTTAAAGCTGAAAAACCAACAGAGCCCGTTCTGACTAAAGACAAAGCACGAATCTGAAAGCCACTGCCTTTAACCCTGAAAGTGTTAAATAAAGCACCTTATGTGATATTAACTATAAACAGTTGTCAGATTGTCCAAATCCCTGCTATGCTCCACCATTGACTGTATATAGAATGGACAGCGTGCTTCCGCCTGTCACCGTTCTACGATTTTGAAGCCAAAAACCCCGTTTCTCTAGCCGCCATTGTGCAGCCAGAGTCTGCGCAGTAGAGAATTTCCGGTGGAGCAAAGTAAAAAATAGAAATAAAAATATTTATTTCTTCTTCTTCAGAAGGTTTAGTCTCCTTTTGGCTCTTTCCCGAAGTTTCTTATATCCCCGATAAAAACTGCTCACGAACGGCAGCTGTCAACTATCGTAAAACGAAACTTATATCGTGGTTTTTAACGTCCAATAACTAATGAGAAACTAACTTCTTAGAAAAAAAAAACACCTGAACACCATGCAGCCAAATGACATCATCATACTACCTTAGCGTAAGGATGAGAGAAACGCTTCTACGAGGTATCGTAATTTTTTAAAGTTTTCCCGGCTCATATCTGGAATACATGGGGAGGCGGGGCTTATGACCTATACTGCAGCCAGACACCAGGGGGCGGGGCTTATGACCTATACTGCAGCCAGACACCAGGGGGCGGAGCATCAGCTGGAGGCTTCAGTTTGAGCTGAACGTCGTTGCGTCCACTCATTATACAGTCTGGTGAGATGACAGAGGCTGAGAAGGTGAAATAACAGTGTGAGTTGTTCCATGTAATGTGGTAAAATATATAAATGTATCCTCATTTCAATCGATTAGTAAAGCGATTGTTCGTAGACAGGCTACAGAAACTTAATCGAAAGGCTCAAACAAATCACGTGATCTTGATATTTTATGACGTATGCTCGTTATCTGTACTTTTTTGTCGAGGACTATTAGCACGAGGACAAACGTTTGACTTGTCGTACACAAACGAAAGACAGTAGTGTTTATAATTTTCCTAGACTAATTATTGTACTCTCGACGAACTTTAGAAGTCATTGTTTCCTGGGATTTAGGGTTTTCGAACTGCATTTGTACTGAGTGTTGTTGAATCTTTTAATTGATGCAACCTTATTAAGATTGTTAATCAAATGGAAATGTTTGAAAGTTTTAACAGTGACTATGTTTACTCAGTTGTAGAAATGTGACCTGACAGCAGCATATTAATATTTCCACTCCCCTGGGTGTATGCAAATACACCTTGTCCTCTGCAAAGTGCTTCTGAGGACTTTGCCATTTGAGATTCAAATCACAATAACTTATTCCCTAACTCTAGCCGGCATATACTGTACCTACTATATATAAAAGTGTCAGTGTAGTCGTGTGTGTGTGAGTGTGTGTGTGTGGACGCCGGCGTGTTTCTTTATGTATATGTGTGCTGGAGAAGGGGGGGAAGACAGGAGCAGAGAAAGCCAGCTAGGGGAAAAGAGAGAGCTGAGCACAGAGGCATATAATCTAAATTCAAAAGCAATCATTTTTGTTCTCAGCTCATAAAGCCGTCTGCTGGTGATGGGTAAGGCAGTAAAAATCAGGAGGATGAAGGTAAAGAATGGATCTGAGATTTTGCTGGGGTGCTTGCACTAACACAGCAGCAGATGGTGTCATCTGGGAGTTGACCTCCAGTGAGTTATATATGTAACTTGCTGCATATTACATTAAGCAAAACACAATATGGTCAAAACAGAAATGTTATTCTTTCCTTCAAAGAGAATCAGACTATAGCTGGGACACTAATTATTGAGTAGTGTACAGTTTTCAGCTTGCACAATATTAGTAAATTGCTGAAGGGGAAATTAAGTGGTTGTAAAACAGGCAGCAAACTAAAAAGATACACGTGATAAAGGACATGATGATAAATCGGTGACAAGAAATTAATCAAAGAGCAAATTGCAGGTTAATTTGTTTTAATTGACACTTAGCATTGTCTAATAGTGGCTGTGGAGTTAGTCAGTCCTTCATTTTATGTCTTATACAACACAAAAAGCTCAAATTTAGAGAAAGAAGTTGCTGTTAAAAACGGTATTTTATTCCAACATTGTGCATGGGTATGATAAGAACAACACACATGCACTGTGGCTGAGTGGAACAAAGTAAAAACATATGATCCGTATGCCACACCCTAAAACGAGTCAGATTAGCCAAACGGTCCAGATTTTTTTCATAAACCATTCCAGCTCCAGTTCCAGTATCAGGTAGTTCTGTGATGCTTGAGACTAATTAGGGTGGATTCCAATTCCTGTCTTAAACCTCAATCTTAACCCTCAATCTCTAAATGCGCGCTCCCTCGAAGTGCAAGTGCTGTCCTGATTCTCAGAATGTTAAGGTTGAGGGTTAAGTTTGAGGCTGTTTCTCCCTCAATACTGAGATTCTCCGACACCACCCTTGGGACTGAGGGACATCCAGAATTTTTTTTTCTAATGGAGATATAAATATTACGAAAACCATTGTATTATCTTAGTTTAGACCCATTTTATGGATTATTTACCTCGTTGTTGCATAACATTTGTTTTTATTTTACTATCTTTTGTCAATAGCGGCCGGTGTGTTGTTCCTATCGATTAAGTTAGTAAACGTTACAAAATGATCATTTTTCTCCGTGGTAATGTAGTTGTTTATCAAGATAACAGCCTATATAACATGTTTGTGCCGATAATGGTAAAATATGACCGGGCTAATCTCAAAAAGATGCCCAAAGCCCACACAAAAGACATAAACACAGCTGCAGACGGCATTATCACTGATCCTGTAAATGCCTCCGCTTCCTTCTTCTTCTTCTTCTGAATTGAGTGACTGAACGCCGCTTTGGTATAATGCTGCCCCCCACAGTCTGAAGATGTATCTGCATTTAAGGGGTGTCCCATTTCTAAGTCACAAAATAGCCCTTAACACTTGATTTTGAGGGCGACCAAGACTAAGGGTTAAGAGAGGAATTGGAATTGGGCCTAAATGAAGGAAAAATACATCATTTTACCATGAGTCAGCTGGTAAATCTTATTAAAAGATCTTCCTATCATTTAAAACTGATGTTTACTTCGCCTCAGCCTCTTCCTCAGTCCTCTCTCATGCCCTTTACTCGGGCATGTGTTTGTGTTTGTGTGTGTCCAAACAGGCCCACTGGTGCAGCCTGCTCCAGTCACAGTAAAGTGTGATTCAGAGTGCCACTGTCAGTCCCTCTTGGTCCCTTGAGAGGCTGTGTGCCCTCCTTAAGCCCTTCAGCGGTATCTGCAGACACGCTCAACATGGGGCTTACTCTGCCTCTACAATCCCCTTTGTCTTTGACTTTCAGACTTCTGGCCAAAAATTATCACGGCATGAAACTTAGGCTGACTATGAATCAGATCAGAAAAGAAATGAGACATAACTCCCAGCTCGATCGAAGTGCGTTTCATGATGATGAGAAAACCGTGTGATTTATGGTGCAAATAATAACTTTGCTTGAAGGTATTCTAATTTTGTAACCAGGTCTATAAAAAGGTGGGTCTGATTTCATTCGACTCTTTTGATTAAGTCCTCAATGAACTTTTTGCTCAGTAATCTTTATTGCTCTGCAGCTTAATGAAATCACATTTCACCTGGATTTACGATGTGACTGTGAGAGTGACTTCCAATCTGAGCGGTAAATTTATTCTTTTTGCACATTTTAATTATGCATGTTGTCTCTGAGAGAAGAATCTACACATGGCAGATTCTCTCAGACATTAGAAAACATTAGACATTAGAAACTTCTAAGGTAGACATGTACTGTAAGTATAAATGAGGAAATCAAACACGTCAACCTGCAGGTGTTGGGATTTACGACGCTCTTGTATGTGAGAAATCCATGCCTGAGAAACCGTGGGTGGGTTTGGTTTCTCAACTAATGATTTCCTTCTCAACCTTGAATGTATTTAGAGGTGACAGCACTCGCTCTCCTCTATACATTATGAAGTAGCTTCCTTCAAACTGTCACCTCCACAGCTTTACATCTGTTCTGTAATCTTGTTTCCTCATCACATCTCCCCCCTCTACGCTCTCCACAGAGCTGCACAGCTTATACAAGGTCCCGGTTAGATTGTGTGATATGTAACTTCTCTTACTGAGCTCATATAACGCTCTATAAAGAATTCCAGCGACGGCACGGAAGCAACGTTTTCAGTGAGTAAATAGAGTTGCTCCAGTAGTTTGAACTAATAATGACACAGTCTTTTATCAACTTGACGATTGCCAAATGGAAAAGTACGTCTATTAACTTTCAAAGAAGAACTGAAGATTTATCAGGAAAAGCAACTAATGAACTAGCTCTCCATGTTGAAAACAGAGAACTTCAGGTACATGAATTCCAACAACCAGGGATGCCAGTCTGGACCATTGACTGTATATAGAATGGACAGTGTTCTTCCGCCTGTCACCGTTCTACGATTTTGAAGCCAAAAAAACCCCGTTTCTCTAGCCGCCATTGTGCAGCCAGAGTCTGCGCAGTAGAGAATTTCCAGTGGAGCCAAGTAAAAAAGAGAAATAAAATATTTATTTCTTCTTCTTCAGAAGGTTTAGTCTCCTTTTGGCTCTTTCCCGAAGTTTCTTATATCCCTTATATTCTTATATCCCCTTATATCAGAGAAAAGTAGGCTGCGAACTACAATTGTTATTTTCTCAAAGCGAGTTGTCCTCCGCAATGGAAAACCTACATTGGCCGCGACACAGAGCCAGCTCATGCCGTGATGTTCAGGGACCGTCTGCAAAGTGCAGCACGGGAAAAATATGACAAAATAATATTCAATCACTTCACCCAGGAGTCAAGTGTCTTGTTGTAGTGTCACCGCAAATATGAACTGTGTCCTCTAGATCAGTGGTTCCCAAAGTGGGGGTCGGGACCCTTTGGGGGGTCACGAGACATTGATAGGGGGTCGTTGAATGTGTCCCAAAATCGAAAACTGTGAACAGTTCATGAACATTTTATCCATTATTGTGAGAATAAAAGCAAAAATTGGGGTGAAAGATCATATAAAATTATGCAAACAGAAAATGTTTGATCTGTTTTTCACATTTTTTTGTTCAAGTTTGATGCCGTAAACTCAGCAAAGTGCACATTAGTCGGTAAATTTTCTATCGATCAGTTAAATTAAGTATCCTCAGGAAGGTTTTGTTTGCTTTTGTCTGTTTTTGGATTGGTCCGTTAGTGTTGTACCACAGCAGGGGGTCGCCAGTCCCTAACGCTGCTATTTTGGGGGTCACAGGCGGAAAAGTTTGGGAACCCCTGCTCTAGATTACACTACAGCTCTAATGGTGGTCATTTGTTTATCAATGTCATTTGAGTGAATTTTTACCCTCTTTGCCACTTATTAGTGTAAAAGGTTGGATGGGTGCATGTAGACCAAGATGCCACCCTTCTCTTTACTGATGCTGACGCAGAAAAACAAAACATGCAAAAGTCAGCATGCTGTAGGTCAAAGAAAAGACAATGAAAGCATCCTACTTAATAGAGTAATTAAAGCCAGGAGATGACTTCTAATCCAACCCCGTCTACTCCAGCTTCCCCCTGACTATCTTCTCTCCTCCCAGTTTCCTCCCCAGTCATTTACTGCTTATTAAAGAGTCTCTCTGTCAACCTTGTCCCATCTAATTCTCACCCAATTACAGTCTAAATGAACCACAGGACAGCTTAACTTGCTTTGCCTCCTCCTATTGTTTAATTTGTGACGGTAACAAACTCTGATTAGTCCTTTGTAAAGGTTCATAAATTAAGCACTTGAGGCTGAATTAATCGCCATTGGCTGGGAAGATAAACGGGCAATATTCAATTTTTCCATATGGATCCCTAAAACAACAACAACGCTCAGTGGAAAGAAGCATACTCTGTGGAAATGGCTGTTTGATTTTCAGCTGTTGCATTTTAAACAGGCAGTAAAATGTCACTTCTGTTTGTGTCTGAATAAGCGAAGAGCCTTCATATGCAACGTTAGCGCTTATGCAATGTTCCCTCGCAGCTTCTGCCATCCAGAGGTAAAACTGGGCCAGTTTGATTAATGTCACTGTCTCAACGTGAGGAGCACGGACGCCATAACACAAGGTGTGCCACAAAGGGAAAAGGTGGGTGAAAATAAGTCATGGAGAAAAAATGGAGGGAGAGAAAAATACGAAACTGAAATGAAGCATTTGGTTCACAGAGAAAATATAGACTGATGATTCAAAAGTGGAATAAGCAACCAGCGACTGGCAGTGAGAAGACTCGATCCCAAAGAGCTGCTGTGATCATCATCCAAGAGACGGCTGAGCAAAACGAGAATCTGAAATGTAATTGCCTGATTTGATGGTGGATTTAGTTTAGTATGCAAACAAGGAGTGAATAATTAGTCTCAAGAGGAAAATCAGCACTCACTAAGTGGGGAAAAGCTCACAATATGAGAGCGTGTGTCCTCATACGATGGACAGGAATATTTCATGCTCTGCTGGAAAAAAACTCTTCAAATAGTCACTCTTTCACAGCTTTAATTTCATTCCATGTATAATTCATATCTCAATGCTTTTTTAAAAAAAACAGCAGCCATAAAAGCCTTCATGTACTGTAGCATACACCATCCTAGTTGACCAATGGTTATGCCACGCCTCTTCCATTCACCCAGACAAACAATAAACATTCAGTGACAGACTATTTCTGTCACTACTGAAAAGAACAAAACTAGAAGTTCAGCTAATGTTAGAGATTTTAAAGACACCTTGATATCTCTTTCCAGCCAAGTATTGCCTCAGATACGACGTCAACCTGCCTTAAAACAGATCCAGACATCCTTGTTAATTTTATTGATGCTGAGTTTATGTTGTCTGCTGCACAATTTTATCCAAAGAAAACACTTTTCTAAGTTGCGACGTGGCTTAAGAACAGGTCAAAAACACACCCTGTCGCACAGCTTCTCAGGATAATTTATGACAGAGTTTTATGTGCCCAATGAATAATGTTCGACCATTTTAGACTTAAAATCTCTATAAAAATAACTCATGAAAACCAAACAAAAACTGGATTTCTGCGTCATGATGATGCCAAGTTATCTGGTGAGGTATATAAAGTTATTAAAAGCTGGTGTTAGAGCTATAGCTCTGCATTTGCTGATTCCCTGGTTGTGAGTTTTTCTTTCATTGACAGCAGTGTAAGTAGTATACCTGAGGACTTATGCTGCCTTTCACACTATAAGAGGAAAGCATGATGGGTAGGAAGAAGATACACATTCTGCACTACAAAAACTGAAATCTAAGCAAGTCATTATGTCTTATTTTTTTCGTAAAACTTGTCTTACTATTCTTGATTTGAGTCACATTTACTAGACAAGATCATAAAAATGTCTCATTTCAAGTTTTTTAAAGACAAAAATGAGGCATCAATTGCTTGTAACAAGTCAAAAAAATCTGCCAATGGGATAAGATAAAATATTCTTGTTTTAAGACATCTTTCTAATTTCAAGAAACTTCCCGGATGAATTCGTCTTATCCCATTGGCAGATTTTTTTGACTTGTTACAAGCAATTTACACCTCATTTTTGTCTAAAAAAAACCTGAAATAAGACATTTTTATGACCTGGTCTGGTGAATGTGGCTCAAATTAAGAACAATAAGACAATTTTTACTTTAAATAAGACATAATGACTTGCTTAGATTTCAGTTTTTGCAGTGTGTCACACAAAATTGTAAATATTGATTAATTCTTCTAGATGTCTTCAAATTAAGAATAAAAATCTGACAGTAAAACCAGGCTGTTACTAACTTGTGTCCTGCCTGTAGGCTCTTGACCTGGACAAACTAGATATCAATATTGAATTCAAAGCAAATTAACCCCATTAAAGCTCTCATATATTCCTTTACCACAGCTCATGACACCAGAGCTTGGTCGATTTTACCTCCAGATCAATTCAAACTGTTCCCAAAAGATCAGTATGCCAAAAAAAAAAAAAAAAAAAAAGCATCGGCTTCTCATTACACTCCCTTCATTAAGACAGTCAAAGCCAGTCCTGATGTTAAGAAGCGACTGTCAGTCATATTCACATCTCATTAGCACCCTGTCCATTGTAATGAGTCACTCTGAGAACTGAGTCACAGAAATGAGCTGGAAGTGTTTGAACGGAGAGAAAATGTGGGAAGATTCTGGTTTGAGTAGCCGCCATGGTCTAGGTGATGACAGAAGATGAATCAGTGAGANCTCTACCTGAGCAATAAATGTGATGCAATAAGTGACTGTCTCTCTTGTTTCATCATCTGAGGTCTTTGCCATTATGGGCTGCGCTGTCCGTTTTATAGGAACCATTTGAATTTGAATTACTTCCCAGCAGCAATCAGGAAACCAAAGCGCACGCCAGAGTTACAGAAGGAGAAAAGAATTTGTCATGGAGCACAACATGGCATATTTTGAAGAATGCTGTTTGGTTTGAACTCAGTGAGTGTACTCACATTGATCGATGTTGCCGCCGTCTGCTTTCCCCTTCTCCTGCAAACACAGAGCAAACACAAAAGTGGTTATTACAGGCTTGGAAGAGTGAGACAAAAACAACCCGTTTCTGTAGTTTTTTTGTTTTTTTTTTCCACACGCCATCCATTACTTTGCCTTTTCCTCTTTTCTGGGTTCAGAGAAACATGGCGACAAAAAAGAAAAACCACAAAGGTGAGCAGAGAGAGATGGAAAATGACAGAAAAGAGACTAAAGCGAGCGAGAAGTGTGGTTGAGTGACAGCACAGTAACAAGGAGACCTTTACAAAGACAAATCCCTGAATCAATTCGATCACCCTAATTGATAAACAAACAGGCTTGGGTGGCAGGTGTCACCATGTTGTCAACAACGACTGATATCACAGGGATAAATACTTATTTGATTGTCAGCCCAAACAGCAGGTAAGATGTCAGGATTTCAAATCAATCTCAATACATTTCACTCTCAGTTATGGCTTGATTAAGGCTTTGGTTGTGTTTGGATTGAGGCAAAACTTCAGAGGAGAGGCCACAGCGGGGTGCACGGCTGCCCGGTCTGCGGTTTTCCAGAAAAATTAGACTACTTTTGAAGTGATGCTGCCAATTGAATATTTTGTCTGCAGCTGAGGTAGACCTGCATATCACATGAATAATGTGCATTAATACAAACCCACATTCGATTAAATCTGGATCCAGCTCATGCAGAACTTAAGCGCACAAACCTGGGGAATACTGTCAGTGACATAAATACATCAAAAGGCAAACACTACCACTGCCTCCATCTTGTAGAAATGATTTAATTCATAACTACATGACTGTACTCTCTCATTCTACACCTGGTTTGTTTACACAGACATAAAAAAGCCTGTTTGGCAAAGACAGAGATTGGAAAAACAAACATCCTATTCAGGTAATATTTAAGCCCAATAAGCTCTGGACATGAAAATCTGTGTTTCGCTTTTTCACTTTAAGGCTTAAAAAGTTATCTCCTCCCCACTGCAATACAGTGCACAAACATCTTGAAGGGCAGGGGCAAAAAACAAAGCATGTCCAGCATGTGCTTTGGCTCCCAAGAGGGCACTGTAGTGTATTTAGACCAGTCAAAGGGGCAGATTGGTGTGTTTTGCAAACCAAGAGGGCACTAAAGCACATGTTTAGGCTCCTGGAAAGGAACTAATTTCATGTAAGTTTGGTAACAAGAAGGCACTGTCATGTGTTTCTGCTCCAAAGAGGGCAAGTTAGTATATTTTGGCTCCCAAGTAGGCACTTTAGTGTGTGTTCCAGCTCCCAAGAAGGCACTGTAGCGCAAGTATGGCAACAATAGGGCACTTCAGCACATTTTGGCTCCCAATAGGACAGTTTGGCATGTGTTTTGGCAACCAATAAGACAGGCACTTAAACAAATTTTGGCTCCCAAGATGGCACTTCATTATGTCTTTTGGCCCCTAGGAGGACAGTTTATTACATCAACCAGCCAAAGGGAAACATTGTTGTTGATTCCAAAGTGTGTTTTGGGAACCTTGAGGGTATTTGTGCATGTGCTTTGGCCCCTGATTGGGCACTGCAGCATATTTTAGCTCTCAGTAGGGCAGTTTGTTATATTTTCACCAGCTGATAGGGCAGATTGGTGTGGTTTGCAAACCAGAGGGGCACTTAAAAGGAACTCCGACTGTAAGGACTAACAGGCATGAATATGCTTAAATGTTTGTCTCAAACTAGAATTTGTTGTTAAAAGACATAACATATTGGTTTTTCTTTAAAAAAAAATACAGTTTATAGAAACACAGTTTCTATCCTTCGGGCGCAGCCATTGTTTTACTGCTGCAATGCATTCTGGGTTGATGACGTAGATTGGTTGCTTGGTGCCGAGCATCTGGATTTGGCCGTTTACTCACTACTAGTCGCCGTAAGTCACTAGGTTTCAGGAGGGAAAAAAAACATAATAATGCCACATGTGGCTGATTTTGGGTGCACTTTTCAGTCCAAAGGAAACAAGGAGACTGATGTTAGTCTGCACAGCTTCCCAAAAGACAAGAAAAGAAGGAAGTTGTGGGAAATCGCTTGTGGGCGTAAACAACTTCCCATGGAGCCGCGGCTATGTTCTGGCCACTTCTCCCCAGAAGCATTTGCTGCATTTAGCCGGCCCATGCTGATGAAAGAGCTGACTGGTGTGGGTCATTATAAACGGAGACTAAAGCCAAATGCTGTGCCGACTATTTTCCAACACAAACCCACAAAACTTCCTCCGGAAACCACTGAAGTCCGCTCCAGGACTTATATGATCCTGTATGAGATCCAGCCCGGTGCAACCATATGACGTCACTACACAGACGTTATTGTGGCGTAAACAACAATGGCGGCCTACAGGTGAAAATATTTTTTCAAAATTTTATACAAACTAAGATATTTTGAGAGATTTTATTATCGTTCTTATGTAGCTGGTAAAAACACTGATCATTTAGGAAAATGACGTTCTGGTAGCCAGGGTTCCTTTTAAGCTCGTTTTGGTTCCCAAGAAAGGACACGTTCATCTCAAAGGAGTGAGTTTTCTAACAAAGGGAGAACTTTGTACACACCACTGCTGCAGAACAAAGCAAAGAGCTGACATCATCTCAGCTGTAAGAAGAGGATGACAGAAGAGAGGATGGATGAGGCCATAAGGCTGCTATTTGTTTATTGTTGAAGCTCTCAGATTTCCAAATAATAGAGTCAGAGGCTTTAGGCAAATATTAATTAGTCAAACAGAATAGTGTACAAACGCTTGCCAAAGAAGAGATAAGGCCTGCTATTAATTAGAATGCATATTAAACAAAAGAAGCTAGGGTTATTGAAAATAAGTTTATAGCAGACAAGTCTATGAATGTTGTTGGGGTTTTTTTTTTCAAGAAGTTGAGGACTTACTATTAGTTTTCTCACTGTTGTCTTCAGGAGTTGAATGTGTTGTGCCATTTTTGTCCGCCATAAATCAAGATCATCATCTAATCAGCGTTTGTTCTGCAGCTTTAGAAAGCAGAGATAGTGACAAACAGAAGTAACGAAACCCCACTGTTGCATCTCATAACTGGTAGAAGGAACTCACCACAACTCAAGGGCAGAAGGTTTTATCTGCGTTATTACTTTTGGTGGAAGTAAAACTGACCTGTTTGTGGATGTGTGCTTCGAAGCGACTGATCACTCGCTCTTGTTATAGCATCAGCCATGTGGCTCTGCATAAATGTATCTAAACTTGAGATGTAATTTAATGTATGGAAGCAAAACATGGGATTGAAAACATGTTTTAAAATAGAACAGTGAAGAGCTTTCAGCAGAAGAAGGAGAAGCCAATATGTGGCAGCATTTGAAGTGTTATCACGCTCTGCATTCTCGTCCCTCTGCGTGGATGTCGCCAGTAATGAGGCTCAGTGATAAAACACGTGTGTGTCTGCGAGGCCCTCTCAGCCTCCCAGGAGAATGAAAGCTTCACGAAACACAGCAGTTTTAGTGCCTCCTGTCACTACCTCCCCCTTTGTCTCTTCATCTCTATCCCTCTCTCTTTCTGCCATCTGTCCATCTTAATTACAGACGTGCTTCCTCATGATGGCAGGATAAAATTGAGTGTGCTCATCAGCACCGCCTTCCATCATCTCGAGTGCTGCTGTTTGATCAATTGATTAGAGAATCAAACCAAGCATGGAGGTGAAAGAGGGGCCATGTGTTACTTCTAAAAATACTGTCCTCTCCTATCCATGACTCTCTCCGGTCATCTTCTGTCACTTTTCTTTTTTCCTTATGACTCAGCTCTGAAAACTCTCAGAGGAGACAAGTTCTATGATAAATAAGGCAACTACTTTATCACTTCATAAGGTTTGTTTTCTTCACATACGATGTAACACTTGCTGTGGTTCACGCTGTGGGCAGTTTCAAAAAATAAGCTCCAACACCTTGAAACTATCCACCCTCCAACAGTGGCATGCACAGAAATAAAAGGGACTCAAAGTGTGCATTTTGGCTCCAAAGGGGAACTCTAGCATCAGTCTTGTCCTCCAAAAAGGCACCTCAGCATGGGTTTAACTCCTGAGAGGGTACTTTTGTGTCTTTTAGTTCCCAATAGGGCATTTTAACGCATGTTTTGGCTACCAAGAGGGTACATTAGCATCTGTCTGGCTCCTAATAAGGCTCCTCAGCATGTTTTGGCTCCCGAGAGGACAATACTGGGGTGTTTTGGCTCCCAAATGGACAATTTAGCACATGTCTTTGCATCTAAGAGGACACTTCAGCCAGAGAGGGCACCTTAGCATTTTTTTGGACTTAGAAAAGGGCACTTAAGTATTTGTTTTGGGTCCCGGGAAGGCACTTTAGCCTAAGAGGTAGGGCTGAACGATTTTGGAAAAAGATCTACTTGCGATTTTTCTGACAGATACAGCGATATCAATTGGATTCACAATTTTCTTTAAAACATGCTTTAGTGAAGTTGTCACAATGTACAGTAACATTTACAAACTTGACAGAAAATTACATCAAACCATTGAAACATCAAAAACTTTTACTCTAATGTGAGGATGAAAATGAAAACTGTAGGTAAGAATTGTTTCAAACTTTTCAATAAAAGGTCAATATTTTAATATAAAAAGTGACAATTTTGAAAAATAAAGACAAAATTTTGAGACAAAAAGTCAAGATTTTGAGATGAAAAGAAATCAGTTGAAGATTATGTAGAAAAAGTCAAAACTTTCTCATTTAAGGTCAAAATTTTCAGATGACAAAAGTCTAAGATCAAAAGTCTACATTTTGAAAAAAAGACAGTTTTGGAAATAAAAAGTTGAAATTTTGATATAGAAAGTCAAAATTCTAAGATTTAAGTCAAAATTATGAGAAATAAATACAGATCACGTAAACAGCATTGAAACTGACCAACAACCAATTGCCAGTGACTATACAAAATTATTTCAGCCTGAAATACTCATCTTTACTAATTGGTCCCTAAATCAATCATGTTTTGATAATTGCATGCCTGAAATGCTGGATATATATCATGTAAGCGGCAGCAGTCACTTGTAACTGAGGATGGGAGCTTCAATAAGTGGCAACAGGCAAACACATGCTCAAACATGACAAACCCCTGAATGCTCGGTGGTGTTAAGATCTAGTTGATGACATCTTGTGGTGCAAGTTCTGCCAACATTACCCATATTAGCCATATTCTGCAAACCAATTTATGATTCTCTCTGATTCTGTGTTTAGCTGCGATAAACAAGTTGTGCTCAATTCTCCTGTTGGCATTTTACAACTTGCAAACAAACGCAGTTACTCTGGCGTATCCCTGCTGGTTATTTGGCTATATGTTGTGAAGTAATAGCAACCCAATCATTCAGTAAGAACTAGTAAACCAGGGTATTTTACCACTTTAATCGCCTGATAGACAGTTAAAACAAAAACATTTTGTTGGCAGTGCAGTGTTATAGCAGTCAATGTGTTCTTATTGGTTTTCACAGCAGAGAAAGAGTTTAACTGCATAAATGCAATCAGATTGTTAAAGCTTCTCGAACACTCGCACAAACAAATGTCTGAGTGCTTTAAACCCCCATCTTGGTTGCCATTTAAACACCCAGACAAAACGAGAATCTGACATTGAAGCTGCAGAGACTGACATTTCATGGGAATGTAATTTAAACAGAAAGGCAATTCAAGCCAAGCTGTGACTGCTACTAAGTCAGCTTGATTATGCTCTTTCCTAACTCTTCATTCAAGGACCCACATGTTTATATCTGCCCACTTACTCTGCCCCCATCTCTCTCTGAATCAAAAACAAAACGCTCCGTCTTAAGTGTTTGAATTCCTGTGAAGCTTTGGTTATCGTCTTCTGTGGAGCATATCGACGTTTTTGACCCTTTGTGAAGATACAGCAAGATTAGGACAAAGAGGAAGCCAGAGGAGGGACAGGAGGGGGATCTGAATCTATCAGTGTCTTTGTTTTCACAGGAGTTCATCTATCCACATTCAATAGTTATTCCCTGCTGTCTGTTGCATAGAGAAAAGGGACCTGTCTTATGTAACAGTCATTCATCAGTGCACCAACAAGCTACTTAATGAGCTAAAGAAGGGCCAGAAGGGAAGAAAAAAAAAAAAGGACTGGCTATGTACCTACTGTAAGTAGTAATACCTTCACAAGGCAGATGAGACTAAAAATAGAATGAAAGTCTTACAAATTCAAGCTTTTATCTCCGCATCATTAGCTGGAGTAGTTTCATGTTTTCAGTAGTGCTCACGGCTGGCACAATCTGTCCTCTGAATATTTTCATTTATTCGAGATTCAAGATTCAAGATTCTAGACTAGAGACGTAATTTATAAACAACATGTTGACTAAATTTAGAAAGAGACTAATAAGGCACTTCACAAAGAAATATTTTCATCTCTAAATCCCCCAGAGAAACATAAAGATTTCTGATTTGCTCACTACATTTGAAAAGATGCTGATTTTAGATTATAGAAAGACTTTTTCCCCACTGTTTCTGAGCTTTTCAAATAGTATTTTCATCTTTTCAACGTCCAGTTTACACTAAACATTTCACAAAATTTCACCCCAGAACACACACACATAAAAAAAAATAAAAAAAACAAGTGAAGAAAATCTACATTCAGAGACTGAAAATACTTTAGTTTGCATGCTGGGCCTGTAGTTGGTGATATAACTGTAGGGATCATCTGGTGTATGTATTAAATGCTTCTTCACTGATTGCAGAAGTGGAGTAACAGATACACATTGTGTTGAAAGGCGGTCAGCAGATCCAGCAGCACAAGCACAACCCTGTGGTCTGCCATGATTACTGTTGTTGTCCTTCTCCCACATGGCAATTTGAGTTACAACAATGAGAGTGTAATGCACACGGATAGGTAGCCTAGGTGTTTCAGAAAAATTCCACTCTGGGGCCGTTTTCAGAAGTTTCTGTGAAAGGTCTGTTTACAGAAAGCCAGTAGATGTACATGGTAAACCATCCTCAATATTAAAAAAAAAAAAAAACTGTGGGAGAAGTTTCTTCAAATATGTAACTCATGAATACACTGCAATCATAATTTTTTCTCCATGACTGAATATTTTGGCTAAGTCCATTCATGTTCCTCTCAAGCTGAAGGCACAAAGTCTGGGGTTGCCACTGGGTTCCCAATAGGCTCCTTGCTGACACTGGTTGTCTGGCTTATGCCCTAATTAAAGACTAGTGGGCCAAGGGTTGACCCTTGTGGAACTCCAGAGGTAAATTCGCTTTCAGTTGATTTAAAGTTTTAGGTTGCCACATAACTTCGTCCTTTTAGGTGTCAGAATCAGAATCAGAATCAGAATTTACTTTATTGTCCCGTCAAGGGAGATTGATGCTGCAACCGGAACACACAAAGGACAAGACACAATGACAATAGTAAAAAGTCTAAAATACAGAAATGATAGACAACACAATGACTAAAAGAGGTAAGATAAGAAACACCATACACATATAAAGGCGATGACATGTTTAGACCCGAGCTCAAACCAAAAAAATGGAAAGTAACATGCAAGTTAATGCAGAAAAGTGCGAAGTGTGAAAGTGCATGTAGGGCAACAAAGATAAAAGTGCAAGAGAAACATTAGCAACCAACAAACTAATTGCCATTAAGTAAATTAATTGCACCCGGGATAAAAGAGCCCTGAAATCTTTTAGTCCTCCTCTTAGGAGCCCTAAAACGACGGCCAGAGGGTAAAAGCTCAAACTCGATTTTAAGAGGATGATTAAAACAATCTAAGATAACATGAGCCTTCCTCAAGACCTGTCTGTAGATAGAAATCAGCCCCACCTGCTGAGTTCCAGAGATATTTCCAGCTGTTTTGACCAAAATTCCGAGACGGTTTCTACTGGACAAGTTCAGGTTTCCAAACCAAGCAACGATACAAAAAGTAAGAACAGATTCAATAAAACTTCTGTAGAAGGTGTGAAGTAACCAGCAGAAACACTCAGTCTCTTAGGCCCCATCCACACAAAGTCAAAACGCTTAACAGTTTCCAAAACGATCATCATAAAGATGAAGGCGTCTCAGAAAATGTGTGTGTCTATATGAATGCACTCGATACGCATGAAGATGCTGTAAAAAACTTGCCAGACCTCTAGGGGCGCTGTAACGATATGAGGGAAACAAGCGGAAACAGAAGAACAAACAGTGGGCATGAACACTTTTGGCTAAAGTTGTGCCGTACTGTGTCCTCTATGATTGTTTTAACTCTGTGGTGGTTGAGAAGAAGGAGATTTTGCTGCTAAAGGGATAGCAGGGTCACCAGCTTCATCAACACATACGCTACAGAGTACGCCGCCATTGTTGTTGTTGTTGTTGTTGCCATAATGACGCTTGTGGCGCATGCGTATTAATGACGATGTGAAAATATGACGTCAGTGTTTCTGAAAAGTTGCAGAGAGCCAGTTTACACGGAGCCGCGTCTACGGCGTTTCTAAATCTTCCCACTTTGGAACCTGGTTTCAGAAATGATCGTTTACAGACCCACAAAACGCCGTCTTCGTATGGATGATACGCAGATTCAGCAAAAAACGTATGCGTTCTGACCTCGTTTTGTCTTCGTGTGGATGGGGCCTTTATCAAAATTTCATAGTCAGCAGTGTCAAAGACGACTGCAAGATGAACTGGATTTTAACTGTTGTTTATTAACACTCAGCGTTTATTTTAAGGTCATTCATAACTTTCAATAGTTTGCATTACTTAAAAACTTCCATACCTCTTGGCCCCTGACTGCTGCCACTAACAGCATTAACGTCTATTCTTCCAGAAAGCAAGAGGGAAATTATACCAGAGGTTTGTGCATAACACACAAGCTACTGCCACATTCTTAAAGGAGAAGAATACACTTTCCCTCATTACATTGGTAACCATAGCATATGTGAGTTCAAATTCTCAGAAGGTATCTCACAAGGGGTGAACTAACCCTCGAGCAGTTCAACAGAGGAGGGAAAAATAAAGCTTTATAGGATACACTGGTAATGAAAATGTAAATGCAGCGGGGGCTTGCCCTGCTACTGAAAAAATCAAAACACAGGAGAGCAGCCTGCTCTCGTATTCATTCTCTTTGTTGGTGTTCCTCCGGTTTTTCTATATTCATTCTGTCTCAACCTCATTTCCTTGTATCTAGTTAAAAATAAACCACTCCACTCCTCTTCCCCTAAAAGAACACATTCCACTCTGCTCTTCCATTGCACCGGGTTTTGGGAAGATTTGTTTATTTTACGACAGCTTGCACTCTACAGATTATCTAACTATTGCATAAAATTTCAAAGCTCCATGATTTGGACTTTAATCTCGTAGAGAAATAAGTAATTTTGACTTTATTCTCATAGTAAAAGAATTAATTTTGACTTTATTCTTATAGTTAAATAATTAATTTTGACTTTATTCTTGTAGTGAAATGATTAATTTTGACTTTATTCTCGTAGTGAAATAATTAATTTTGACTTTATTCCTATAGTAAAAAAAATAATTTCGACTTTATTCTCATAGTAAAATAATAAATTTTGACTTTATTCTCGTAGTGAAATAATTAATTTTGACTTTATTCTCGTAGTGAAATAATTAATTTTGACTTTATTCTTGTAGTAAAATAATTAATTTTGACTTTATTCTCGTAGTGAAACAATTAATTTTGACTTTATTCTCGTAGTGAAATAATTAATCTCGACTTTATTCTTGTAGTAAAATAATTAATTTTGACTTTATTCTCGTAGTAAAATAATTAATTTCCACTTTATTCTTGTAGTAAAATAATTAATTTTGACTTCATTCTCGTAGTAAAATAATTAATTTCCACTTTAATCTCGTAGTAAAATATGAAGCAAAAAAAAAAAAAAAAATTCTTAATGTGGCCCTTAAACTCCATCGTACAAAACACTGCGTCACAAATCTCAGTGTTAAAAACAGTGAAGTCATATGATAAAACAAGATCAAGTGTGTGGCCATGCTCCTGTGTGGAACCAAACATTGACTGCACAAGATGTAAAGAATCAATGAGGTTAAAAAGTATTCTTGAGGCTTCTAAGTATAACACACATGAATATTCAAAACCCTAACAATAAGAAAATGGTCATATATAGGTATGACGTCAGCCAGAAAAGTCGTTTAAAAAGTCCTTACTGTACTTGGGAGGGTGATAAACCACAACCCCCCCCCCCCCCCTCAACTCTGCGCTGGTGAAGGAGGATGACGGTACAAGTTCAGTGGAAAAGCTGGACTCACCACAATTCAGCCACGTCTCAGCCACACAGAGAAAATCCTCGCGAGGTGAAAAAAAATCCATTATGATAGATCCAGAAGTAACGTGGACAGGACTGGAATAATCAGCCGGGACCAACAAAGTGAGACTGTTATGGCTGAGAGACATCATCACCACTGCAGGTGTGTGAAAGGGGCGGAGCTTGTGCACGGATGATCCGGAGAAAGGGGAGATTGAAGTGGGTGCTGTCGATTGATTGCGCTGTGGATATAATAGAGGATATTCCCTTAAAGTATTTTGCTACCGAGCGTGTAGGGATGGATTCCACTGGCGTTAAAAAGTGGTGCGCGGTTCCAGGTTTAGAGACGCGCGTGTGCTGGAGCCAGGTGTGGAGGGCGAGGATCCGCGATCAAAGGTTGGGATTGGAGCAGAAATAAAAACGGACTTTCCACTGTCCTTCAAAACTTTAGAAAGGGGGTTAAAATCCTTTTTGGTGCTCTAGGACTGTATAATCAAACTGAAGCTTCTAACAGATGCCCCGCCCCCTGGTGGCCGGCTGCAGTATAGGTCAAAACCTCCGTCACCATTGTTTCCCAGATGAGCCACGCTGTCCATCTCTATATATAGTCTATGGTTCGTGCCTACATGTACAATGAGTGTAGAAAATCCTCAGTCTGGGTTTCCCTGGATGGAAAAATACAGCCCCACCCACACTCCCTATTTCCTGGTGGGTGTGACAAGGAGGCTATAAAACCAGCCTCATCACCTGTAGTCTCCCTTTGTTTGCATCAGAACATGGACCACATGGCAGAGAAAGCCAAAGACAAAGGCCCAATTCCAATTCCTTTCTTAACCCTCAATCTTAACCCTCAAGCTCAACCCTCAATCTTAGTCGCCCTCAAAACCAAGTATTAAGGGCTATCTTGTGACTTAGAAATGGGACACCCCTTAAATGCAAGTGAAATTGTTGTGGACTGTCTGTCAGTTATTCCTTCGGTTAGCGTTATCAAAAAAATATCTGTATAAATAACACAACCACGGACATATTCAGCTGTCACAGCATACCATAGTTTATTGAAAGGTAAACACCAGCTATAACTATCGTTACATAACTCTGCGGCTACAGGAGATGACATTAGCTCGGTCATCTTATACCATTATCGGCACAAGCATGTTATATAGGCTGTTATCTTGATAAAACAATTACATTACCACGGAGAAAAATGACCATTTTGTAACGTTTACTAACTTAAACGATAGGAACATGGCTTGTCCGGACCGGACGCTATTGACAAAAGATCGTAAAATAAAAATAAATGTTCTGCAACAACGAGGTAAATAATCCATAAAATGGGTCTAAACTAAGATAATACAATGGTTTTCGTAATATTTATATTTCCATTAACAAAGAAAATACTATATTTGTAGCTCGCCTTCTCTGCCGCTTTGGACGCCATGTTTATTTACCGACAATACGCAATGCATTCTGGATGTCCCTTAATCCCAAGGGTGGTGTCGGAAAATCTCAATATTGAGGGAGATACAGCCCTCAATCTCGCCCCTCAACCTCAACTTTCTGAGAATCGGGACAGCACTTACACTTCGCGGGAGCGCACATTTTGAGATTGAGGGTTAAGACAGGAATTGGAATTCACCCCAAATGTTTGACTGATTAAATGTTAAGTGAGTTACTTTTGTTGCATTATTCCCTCATAATTTCTCCTTTGTCATCATTTCAGTTAAATATCAACGTGCATATTGATTTAGTTTGCCTTTACTGCCTTAGTTAAACATTTTATTTGTGTTCTGGGGAGATTGTCTAGTTTAATAAACCTTTATTGTTTACTCCTTTTGCCAGAAAATCAGATCAACTTTGGGAAAATAAAACCTCTAAAATTGGATCCTGACTGTGCTCCTCTGTCCTCACCGACTCCCCATTGATATAACACCTCCTCCTACCAGCCAACACCATCATAACCTCACAAGAAAACTCCTCAATATTTTTCAATGAGCCTCTTAATTAATAGAGGATGTCAGTGAGGGCAGAGGAGTTTTTCCAGGACAATGAGGGCAGTGGCACCGGGGAAACAGACCATGGTGGCGTTCCAGAAACGGACATTCCTGGTGATGGAGTCTCCCATTATAAGAGTTGTTGGGGGGAAATGGGTGAGCTGAGTCTGCCCGTTGTGAGGCTGGAAGCTCGGGCGGTGAGGACTGGACAGAGGAAGCCGCCGGACACAGCTCCGTTGGTGGAAGCCTGATGATGGCCTCCTGAAGCATTTTCTTACGGGTTGATCTGGTGGTGGAGAGACAAGCTGCCTACCCAACGATTACTCCGGGTGGCAGAAAGGGGATCCAAGATGGTGATTGGGGCTTCCTGGACTGCACAGCTGTAGAGGACACACCAAACCCAACTGTAGGTTCTTCTGACAGCACATTAGAGCGGATGCTTAGGTTTAAATGCTGTGGTGGTGCTGCCAGCCCTACTGCCAAGCCACCAATCACTTAACAGTCACCTGACAGGGCTGGTGTGGCGTCAAGGTCCACATTCGAGGGCTGAGGAGCTCCTACTCCAGCACTGTTGGAGGCCAGAACCCTGTCACGAAGCTCACCTGTGGAGCAGAGTTCAACAACCCCATCTGTCAGAACATCCAGAAGAGCCTCTGCAGGGCTGGTGTTTGAGGACGCCTAACAGGGGAGAGTGGTGGCTGAGGTAGAGACCAACTATGAGGACGGCAAGAAGGAGGACAAGGCCGCAGGAGCACCCAGGGCAGAGTATTGGAAATGGAATTAATGCTTCACCTGCTCTAAAGACATGGAAATGCAGCTTTCGATTGAGTGATCTTTACTACGGGGATCTGTCTTGAGGCGTTGGTTCTCATCCTTTAAATGTGAGTACTATTTGCATTCCACACACACAGACATGGCTTTGCTTCAAATGGTAGAGCAATGGGATGTGGCGCCACGACACAACAGTAACTTCCGGCTTGACTGGCCTGTTTTTGGAGGCCAAAAACAGTTGAGTGGAGTCTCTACACCAGGGGGCTAACATGCTCCATATGTGTATAATCACCATCAGGGACAATACTGAACCCACCCCACCAAGAACTCTGAGCAAATTTTCCTTAGAATCTTAAAGATAGCATATTTTTTATTTTGCCAATTTAACCCTTTGTTGCCTGCCTTTAGCTTGTGATAGATGTGAACACACCCAGCCACAAAATTCAGTAAGTGTAGCGCTCTAATAGGTGCTCCATAGTGTTCCTCTAGGTGAGGAAAACACAGCCCCTGCTGCTACTTTGCGCTACAAGTCTGACATTATTTGAGCATGACTATCATGCCAGGATCTCCAAAATTGATCAACGACACCATGACATTCAGAGGCCATTTTAGTCAAAGAAAGAAGAACTGGCTCAATTTGTTGATTATTGAATGCTTTAAGTTTGCAGCTTGCATTATTATGTGGTTAAACTGATCGATATGTTTCACCCTGAGATCACCTTTAACTTCTAATGCCAGTTCTCGGCTGTTTGTGTTCTTTTCTTGCCATATTGTCAGAAGGGGGAAGCCTGGGAATTTATTTTTTGGCCCCTCGGGGTTCAAAGGACTGCCAACTTGGCAAAGCCCACGATGAGTCACACTGTGAGCAGACCAGGGGGTGTGAATGCTTCATTTGACAGAGAATTAGGACGACTGCAGGGCTGTGTTGGAGGTGTTTGTCTGTTTTTTTTTTTTTTGCGTATGTCTTTTGACAGCGTGGCAGAGCTTTATGTTTTTTTGTTATGCGGAGAACATTTGGTAAAGGGTTCATTGTCATGGGCGAGTGCTGGTTTTTTGCTCTCAGAGGTAGCCTTTCATTCCATTCAGCTTGTGAATCTCTTTTGTGCTGTTTTGATAGATGCTGCCAGGATCTTTCATGTCCCCTCATTCAGAGAACAGGAAAATATGTCACAGCATTGGTCTAAAAGTGTTGTGAATCAATGAAATAAGTGAACTGATTTGTTTGTGGAGTCTCTCTGAAAGTCGAATAAAAATAGGAATGAAGAAATGCACAGAATAAACCTTAGACACATTATACTGAATCAATTGCTTCAATTTATTCTCTATTGTAGCAACTTTTTTCAATCTTGAGTAAAGCAAATTGTAAGCTCTATGTGTAAAAATCACCCTTTTCAGTCTGTAAACACACCATATGTAATAAGATTTTAAGAAGGAGCGTTGCTTTGGGAGAAACAGTCGTAGGATTTCATAACTGTTATTATTCCATTAATTATTGGTAAGCCTTAAATTACCTCTGAATCATTTCAATTCCAAACCTATAGCTCTGAACCATACTTAAGAGATCTCAGTGTATTTAGACAAGGCACATAACAATAAAAAAGCCATTATTGGTTTCAAGCTTTAGTCACCAGCAAAGGCTGTGTGCAAGAACTGTGGTTTATGCAGCCAATCAAAAAGTAGTGTGTGTTATCCCAGCATCTCTCTCGAGCTTTTAATATCTAAAGCCCAATCTTACATGAGCATCCATTCATATATTCTCCCACATTACATGCAACTCTCACAGTTAAAGCAAATTCTTAGTGCTCTGTCATCTCACCTGCTGTTATCAGGGTCGGGCAGAGTGACGTGCAGTGTGAGTGGCTGCGCGACTGAGAGAGAGGGAGTGGTGAATGTGATTGGAGCACAGCATGGATTTGGACAATCTGACAGTTTGCGCATAGTTCATATCACAAAAGGTGATTTATTTAACACTGTCAGGGTAAAGGCAGCAACTTCCACATCTGTGCTTTGTTCAGCTTTGTCTTCAGTCAGAAGTTTGTATCTTCTGCTCGCTCATTTTATTGTTTATTTCATGTTCTCCGTCCCACGCCGTATGATTTCATGAGCTGCCATAAAACTTGAAACAGTCGTAGTTGAAAATTCCAAGTAAAGCACCGCTTAAAGTTTGCTTTGCTTCCTGCAAAAATTGCCCATTGTCTCTTTTCCAAGGTGGACTATCTTCACTAAATGCATTGTGCTTATTCTAGAAATGTCTCTTAATATCACTTTTCATTTATTCACATTTCTAAAAGGCAAAACACAGGAGGAGGACAAACCCTGTGAGCCACTGTGCATCTGCTCAGCTTGTGTGTGAACCACTGTCTCTCTGACTCTGGTGCTGAGGCATCAGAGCAGTGCAGCATGTTCACAGACTTAATAAATATTCCTGTCGTATTATTAGATTGTGGAGGAAAACTTAAATGATGGACCTCTGTTCAGGAGCGTATTATTAAAAAGTCTGACCTGATGTGAGAAGAATCACTTGCAGGAAATATGTTAGATCATCATAAGCAATTTATGATAGGATATCAGCATGATTAAGATCATTTTCAGGAAGAATTCAACTGAACAAAGTGAAGCAGTATACTAAAAAATATCGAAGTATAATTTTTTTTGGTAGCCTAAACCAAACCACCTGTTTTTATCAAACAGCTCAAGAGGAATGAGCATTTCAGGTAAAAGTACAGTTGAGCATGGTGAACTATTCAATATGATTTTAAAGCCCAAACTGAAATGGCTTTTTTTATTTCAGATGTGCGTCTAATAAATTCAATAGACACCTTAACGTCTGCAAGCTCCTTTCATCATTGTGTTGGTTTTTTTTTAAGAAAAATGGAGAACAAAGACAGACAGTGCAGACCACAACCAGCAAGAATCAACGTCTTTAGCAAAGCGAAAACTGTTTATCATTCAGTAAAAGCAGCATCAACATCGACAGATCTGCCAACACATTTGGATTCAGTGTGAAGTGCAACAAGAGATTTCTAATTCCTAAACTTGATTTTTGGAAAACAAACAGCACTAATGGGCACCAGAACCCAAAAAATAACAACCTTCCAATAGCAGCATGCTCAGAGAAGAAGAGGGAAGCTTTAATTTCCCCGAGGGCACTTTCAGATGAAAATGGCATGATGAAAGACGTTAATATCAAAAACAACATATAATGAAAACTGCGCACCATATTTAATCATGCAGCACAAAAACAAACACGTTAGAGAGTAGGTATATTCGAAATTCATTATTGACTCTGTAGGGTTTTGTCATCAAAACCATGAGAGGATACAGAAGATGTTTCAATTTGAAGTCAAGATAAGAAGTAGGGACGTTTGAATCCTGTGGAGCAATAGATTTTGTTGATCGGCTAGTATGACCAAACCGCGTCCTTGTGACTTTCACAGAGTAATTGTTAACCTCTCACTCTGACCATCGGCCCGTTTCTCCACCTGTCAATTTCCTCCTCTCCTCAGCAGTGAGAGGAGACAAAAAGGAAGTGATAAGGACTAAAGATTTCTGTATCACGCTGCCAGGTAACTAGGCAACCCTTTTCTCTCAGCTGCCTTACACAGAGAGAGGTCCTTCCTCACACACAAAGGTGCAGCTTGAGTGTTTTGCAAGGAAACAAACAGCGCCTTCAGGGATCCAGTAAAGTTTCTTTCAGATGTCCTAAAAGCTCCAATAACCAGCATCTGTAATTTTATCATGAGATGTTTGAGGGTTCAGTTTAAAAAAAATCCTAACCCCATCTGAAAACAGACCANGTCCTTGTGACTTTCACAGAGTAATTGTTAACCTCTCACTCTGACCATCGGCCCGTTTCTCCACCTGTCAATTTCCTCCTCTCCTCAGCAGTGAGAGGAGACAAAAAGGAAGTGATAAGGACTAAAGATTTCTGTATCACGCTGCCAGGTAACTAGGCAACCCTTTTCTCTCAGCTGCCTTACACAGAGAGAGGTCCTTCCTCACACACAAAGGTGCAGCTTGAGTGTTTTGCAAGGAAACAAACAGCGCCTTCAGGGATCCAGTAAAGTTTCTTTCAGATGTCCTAAAAGCTCCAATAACCAGCATCTGTAATTTTATCATGAGATGTTTGAGGGTTCAGTTTAAAAAAAATCCTAACCCCATCTGAAAACAGACCATTTGTTTCAACTAAATCATAAAGTGAAACTTCCATCATTTCAATAAATTATGGAAGCTCCAAAGCCTTATATAAGCAGGAAAAGTCAGATAATTACCGTGGAGAGTTGTTCCTGTGAGGAGGTACGTGATGTGATGCTGGCTGCATCCATGTTGCTCCACCTGCTGCTCCTGTGCCCTGCAGCCAGTAAGCACCCTGAGGTCCCCAGCAGAGCGGCCACAGCCAGAACCCAAACGCCCAGGCTGCCCATGAGTGTCTACCTGAGCAGGAAAAAAATAACACACCATTAACACAATGTTCAAAGGTCACTTTTTTTTTTTTCTTAGATAAAACATTCAATCCTCTTTTCTGCAGGGTCATCTTTGAATTCAGGGGAAGGAACGACCCACAAGTGATTTCCATATGCTTTTCCCAATTAATGCATAATCATTGAAAAGTACCATATCATGTGTTAACTGCCTTTGATCGTATTGTATTGTATCGTTTCGAAGCCCTTGAGGGGCACGATTTTCCAGAAAAAATTGCTCAGTTCTCTCAAGATTACAAGTTGACATCAGTTGTTTTAGCCATTAGCTCATGTTATGAAGCTCGTGTTGGTTCATGCAGGACACGGAAGTCATACGCCCAGTCGAAACCAGCTGACAGGCTGATGTTTGAGTCACACCTCTCCACCTAACCAATCACAGCTCGCCGTCACCAACAAGGCGGTGTATTTAAACATGTCTACATTCACAACTAGTCCTGCTACTGCTATGCACCACACTGCTGCGTCTCGAAGTTACCTCCTCCACCCCAGCCTCCTCCTGTTAAGTCTGTATGCATGTATAATATTCAGGTATAATAGTCATGTATGAAGTATGTGTCTTGTTCCCCAGGGGGGGGATCTGTTTTGCACTCCCTGGAAAGCCTAAGCAGGCTGCTTGGCTAACCCAGGGAGTACTCTGAAACCAGAGCTGTAACGCCAATAATAACTGTATTCCATTTGGCAATAAATGGTTCAAAACTATGACGAGAGTGTTCCTGAATGAATTAGCTTTAGCTCCAAATAAGCGACCCGTACCGCTCCACTTTTCAGTACCCTTCCGTTGGGGTGCCAAGCCGCTCCAAACCGGCCCCAGGGGTGGGGCTATAATCACTGCAGTACATTGATTGGTCCAAAGATCGGTAACTTCCCGTGCGACAGCGGTAATAAAGAACAACACACAATCCTGCATGCAGCCACTGTTGCCAACTCAGCGACTTTCTCGCTAAATCTGGCGACTTTTTTATGTCAAAAGCGACTAGCGACAAATCTAGCGACTTTTTCTGGTGTCATAGGCGACTTTTCGAAAAGAGCTAGAAATTTGAAAAAAATAAACAGATTAAATTTTAATCAAGCTGAGAGAGACAGAGATGAATATAAAAGCCAATTTCTGCTGGTTAAAAATACAGAAAATTAAAAACAGGATTAAAAATTTTTTTTTCCCCAATATTGAGTCAAGACTTAATAATAAAGTCATAGTTTCGACTTTTCTTTTAAAAAAATATGACTTTTTAATCACTCATTTGGAATGACACTGAAGAAGGAATCCAATAAAAATCTAATTTGTAGTTCTAAACATTTAGGATGTTTATTATACACTTTCGTCTCTTCCAGGACGTAATTCCTTTCTCCTACAGAGTTCCTTACAATAACGTTCCAATGCCTGATTATGCAAATTAGGTGATGACGTCATCTAGCGACTTCTGGGGCAGCCAATAGCTACTTTCCTTGCTGAGGAGTTGGCAAAACTGCACGCAGCCTTTCCTGAAACAAAGCATCATTGCATTTTGGAATAAAGAGCCACAGCTGATCACAAAGTAGAAGAGTTGCTGGATGTCCTCCATCTTTCTCTTTGTTTACAATGCCGCTAATTTCATTTTCGTTGCATTTATTTGGGGGGTACACTGTGTAGCGCTGCAGTGACGTCACGCTGTTATGTAGCTGACGCGTCCCTCGACATCCGGCCCATCAAGCAGGGTACGGTTGGCTGTGGAAACGCGCACAGGATCAGGCTTTACCGATCTGACCCGTACCAAACTGTACTGATCCGTACCAGACTGCCTGGTGGAAACGAGGCTTTAGTCTTTGGCTATTGTTTTAGCTTCTAGGCTGTATTTTAATCTTTTAGCTTGTGTTTGAGCCTTTCGTGAATGTATATAAACATGTACAGTTCATGAACATTTGTCAGCTCTTGCAAAAGTTTTGCAAAAAAACCAAAACAAAAAAATCTTTTTTACCTCCATGTCCCCTTAGGGGCTTGGAGGAAGTTTTTTGAGAATTGTTATCTCGAGAAAATTAGGCAAATTAATTGTAAAAAATCATGGCCTATAAGGGCTTCGGTACATTTCAGCAAATTCACTTCAACACTTTTCAGCGACAAGAATGCATTTGTGTTGCGTAAATAAAACTCAACATTTATTCCAGTTTTTACAATATGACTGCAGAATTTATCAAACAGTGAATACTTTTTGTTCCTGTTGTAACGTAAAGATGTTGTGACTGTCGGATAAATGGGACAGAGAAGAAAAAATGACCAGCCGCTCTTTCCAGGCATGATACTACAAGAGAGAGTTTCTTCAAAAAAGGCTGAAATGTGATAACACAAACTGTGGTAGATAGCAGCAGCTTTATCTGATATTGTCTCTTGTTCAAGTCTTTTCACAAGATTGAATAAATGCCTCATTGTTTACGGATCCTATTGTCGCGTGCATGTTGTACAAATGTACCTGAAATGATGTTCACAGCTGCACACAGGCAGACACAATGGAACAAACAGTGTACACGCATAATGAACACACACACACACACACTAAAACACACAGCATAATACGGCTATGTAAACATCAAAGCCCACACTGATGGGGATAATTATCTGTATTACAAAGGACACAAAGAATCTTTTGATGCGAACAAAGAGACAAGCCTCTGAAGTCACAAATGGAGGAGTGTGTCATGGGAGCTTAAAATATAAACTCAGAAGATCAATTTCACTGCTGTGACACATACAAACTCATTCACCCACATACACAAACACGCACACACACACAAAATGAAACCCTTTCAAAATCACACACACAAAGCATCGTGACTACTGTTGTGTTTGATGCTAGAATGCCAAAAAAACAATATCACCTGGAGAAGCTGTAACTTCACTTTTTAAATTGAATAATTGCTTCCATTGGGGATCATATTTTCAAGAATTAAAGAGAAAGATTTATTGAATGAAGGTAGTTTGAAACTGAAAAGATCCTGCAGTTTCACACGGATCCTGTGTCTTCCAGCCTCTTTGCATCGATGAGAAATGTATAAATTAATATTTATTGTTGGCACCAGATCCCTGACTTCTCGTCTCGTCTTCCAGGTTGATTCAGGTCTTTACGGCCGTACTGTGTGACACAGCAGTTTGTTATCCCTGTTTCTTTTTGGTACTTTAAGGTAATGTGTTTATTGCTTTTACTACGGTCTTATACTTTATTATGTGGCTTTATTGTGTGTTTTACTGCAGAACCAGTCTGAGGACAAATTTCCCTCAGGGGGCCGTAAAGTTTGCAATTGAACTGAAACAAGGGCACAAAAACACACGATGCATCTCAAAGACTGAAGGTGTTTATGGCGTTCAATAAAGGCAGCAGCTCTTTATTAGACAATCACCTTGATCTGACCTTCTCTAGTCATGCTACCTTAAATTTCATTTATTGCTATTTTCGCTCATATCTATCAAAGCTTTTCTGAAATTATTTTTTTAAATGTCTTGAATTTAAATGAATCCCTCCCATGAATCCTAAACAGCTAATGCGAGTCACATAATACATATTCAAATATCTAGCTTCAAGTCATTTCACCTTTTTCACATTCATTTTTGTTAAAGGCAACTTAGTGCAGGACAAGGTACAAGAGGCATCTGTAAAAACATCAGTGAAGTATCACTGCAGGATGTTTACATTGTAACATGCTAACGAATAGTTTCCACTTACTACATCCCAATTCCAATAAAATTATGACATTGTAGCACGTAAATACAAACAGAATTCAATGAATTGTAGAGTGCGAATACAATACAAAGACAAGATTTTTATTGTTGCCGGCATGCCAGTCTAGTAGCTGCACTCTTTTACTACAAAGCCACACTGTTGTAGCAGGAGCAGAATGTGTCTTGGTTTCATTGTCTTGCAGAAATAATCAGGCTGGCTTTCGAACTTTATGCTGAGAACAAATCTGGATTAGGGCTGAACGATTTTAGAAAAAAAATTTTATTGTGATTTTTCTGGCAGATATTGCGATTTCGATTCAATTCGTGATTTTCTTCAAATCAAGCTTCAGTGAAGTTTTCACAATGTACAGAAACATTTACGAACTTGACAGAAAATTACATCAAACCATCAAAAGCTTTTCCTCTAATGTAAGAATGAAAACTGAAGGTAAGAATTGTTTCTAACTTTTAGAATAAAGGTCAATATTTTGAGATAAAAAGTGAAAATTTTGAGAAGTAAAGACAAAATTCTGAGGAAACAAAGACAAAATTTTGAGATAGGAGTCCAAATTTTAAGAAATCAATTTAGTATTTTGTAAAAAAAAAAAAAAAAAAAAAAAAAAAAAAAAAAAAAAAAAAAAAAAAAAAAAAAAAAAAAAAAAAAAAAAAAAAAAAAAAAAAAAAAAAGGCAAAACTAATATACAAAATACAAAATATTGTGCTCACCTGGAAAGCAGGGAGGTTTAATACAGTGAGAGCAGACTGTGAGCAAGAAACAAATACATTGAGCTAAAGTTGGCTTAAAAGCTCTGTTATATTGAGAAGATAAGTCTCAAAGGATTTGGCAAGAAGAGATACTTTCTCATAAGACAGGAAGAATAGTCCTATAATTTTAAAGTAAAAACATGTACTAAAAAAACAGTAAAAGCCTTATCATATTCAACATGTGTGACACTTTCAACCAATGGGAACCCCACAAAGGATCATATTGGTCTGTCAATGGAAGCACCAGCATCATTCAGTTAGCCAGCCTGAGGCTAATGGGCCCTCACTGATGAGAGCTCACCCTTGTGAAATTAAACACCAAATGAGATCTGCCAGTCACTGTCTTAATGTGCTGTCTACCCCTTTGGCATTGGCCCACACACAGCTCCACACAGTCCTACATGAGTACACACACACACACACGCACTCACACACAGTAGCACAAACAGAGAGCTGGTGGTGCGGATTGAATGGTCCATTTTGAAATTCATCAGGAGGGAGAAAGTCTATGAGGAAGCTATTATTTGACCGGCATATTAAAAAGCTTAAAGGGACAGGCTCTGTTAAACTGGAGCACCTTTTGCAGCTTTGTTCAGAGACACAAGTGTTAAAACTTTCATATCCTCTACTCACATGCAAGCTACTTCTACCTCATAACTTTCACTCTTCGTGTCTCTTTTTCTGGAGCTAAAATTGTCAGGACACAGAAAGTATTGTCAGAGACCTGCAGAGCCCCCGTGGAGCTGCCTACAGCCAGTCAGTCTCATTTTTCAGTCTCTTACATTCAGGAAGGAAAATTTACTCCCATTTCTTGATAACATGCATTTTGGAGAAATTGATTTGAAAGCCTTTTAAATTATGAACTGATCCAGTGGGTTATTTGTTGAATCAGTAGCTTGAAATAATACATTTTTCAAAAATGAGAAATGGGGAGAATAAATAACAATGAATTACTAATCCATAACAGCTCTGTGATGCATTTTTGCACAGATGAAGGAATATTCTTTTGCTGCCTCACACTGCGGTCGTATCAGTACCTTACTGCTAGTTGGAATTGATTACAACAATCAATAGTTTTTACAATGTGCTTTTTATAACATCATTAATAAGTGTCAGGATAGCGCGCAATAAGTAACAATGATCATTTTTCTGCAGAAGCCTGGTTCATGTTTCATTGGAAGTTCGTCTTTACAAGACTCTGCAGGAAACAGGCAGATAAATACCTTTAGTGTGCATCACTGTGGATAAATAAAGAGCCATCTGGTTGCTATCACTTTTTAATATAAGGCATTTCAGGGAGGACTGTATCTCAGGAGGTGTTCAGATGCATCAGCATAAGTATTTGTATCTAGGTTGAGGTAACATATTCACCAACTGCTTCAAGTGAATTAGCTGCATTGATACATGAAAAACACATAAAATTATATTGAACAAGAGGGAGCTAAGGCCGGTATCCCAAAACCCAGAGTAAGATCTCTATCTGTCTCTAAGCTTTTACAAAAAAAATTTAAATGTAAAGAGATGAAGTCCTACTTGCACTTAAAAAGCTTTAAATCTCTGTATGTGTGCATTTTCTTCAATATGCAACAAGACAGTGACATGGGCAGACAAACAGGTTGTGGTAAAAGTGGTGATAGTAGTAATAATTGTGACAAAACTGACAATAATAACAGTTATAGAGTCTGTATGAGAACAAAATAAATACAGCAATATTCAGAAAGAGGGAAAAAAAAGCAAACTAAGTAAATATATAAAAAACACTTTTTACTAATACTGCTCATTTTTGTAATACTATTGAAAATCATAAAGTTAATAACTATAACAATTATGATATTATTAATAATAGCATTTAAATAAAAGTGATGATAACAACAGTGATAATGATGAAATACACTGCCTGGTCAAAAAACAACGTCGCCACCTGGATTTAACTAAGCAAATAGGTACGAGCCTCCTATTGGATAATTACTGCATGAGTGATTATCTTTCAGCTGGCAACAAGTTATTTAACCCCAACTGGTGCAATGAGCTGCTTCTCATTTCCTAAACAACCATGTGGAAAGACACATCCCGTGGTCGTGGAAAAGATGTTAGTCTGTTTGAGAAGGGTCAAATCACTGGCATCAAGCAGAGAAAACATCTAAGGAGATTGATGCAGAAACTACTAAAATTGGGTTAAGAACTGTCCAACGCTTTATTAAAAACTGGAAGGATAGTGGGGACCCATCGTCTTCCAGGAAGAAATGTGGTCAGAAAAAAATCCTGAATGATGATGATCGGCGATCACTTAAACGTGTGGTGAGATCAAATGGAAGAAAAACAACAGTAGAACTCAGGGCTATGTTTAATAGTGAAAGTAAGAGCATTTCCACACGCACAATGAGAAGGGAACTCAAGGGATTGAGACTGAACAGCTGTGTAGCTTTAAGAAAACCACTAATCAGTGAGGCTAACCGGAAAAAAAGGCTTCAATCTGCTCTGGAGCATAAAGATTGGACTCTGGAGCAATGGAAGAAGGTCATGTGGTCTGATGAGTCCAGATTTACCCTGTTCCAGAGTGATGGGCGCATCAGGGTAAGAGGAGAGGCAGGTGAAGTGACGCACCCATCATGCCTAGTGCCTACTGTACAAGCCTGTGGGGGCAGTGTTATGATCTGGGGTTGCTGCAGTTGCTCAGGTTCAGCAACAGTATGTGCTCAAAGAATGAGGTCAGCTGACTACCTGAATATACTGAATGACCAGGTTATTCCATCAATGGGTTTTTTCTTCCCTGATGGCACGGGCAGTGTAGTAGCAGTACCAATTGTAGTACCTCTAATGATAGAATATTATTGCTATTATAATAAGTAATGATTATAATGATAACATTGTAGAGAGAGGGTAGAAGGGGAAAAAATCAAAATCTGAGCAGATGCTGAAAATGCGAGTGACCCCGCACATGGCAAGTAATGACAGATAAACATTGACCCTTCTTAGATGTACGCAGCCGTTGGACTAAGGTCAGAGCTTGATTGTAGAGTCACAGCAGGGAATCTAGTCTTGTTTGTGTATGCGTGGGGAAAAAAAGAGAATCTGACTTCTGGTCGAGAATGTTTCACTCTGCTTTGATCGGTGGCACTGTGTCCTTTTTGATAAGTAAAAGCTGTGCGTGTGTACTGAACTAGTTTTGGTTCACCTGAAGTTAAAACTTCATTCTAACAACAATGAATGCAGCTGTAGCTCTTTATGTTTTTTGTGTTTGAATGCATCATGGTGTTTGTTTATGTTTGAGCACAGCAACCCTTTATATCACGGTCATCTACTTCCTCTTTCTGCCGAAATTTGCTCGCACTAAATGTCCAGGCATACCTAAACATGCCAAGTCTTGTCAAATCCAAACACAATCTGATGAAAACTGTATTATCTAGGCGTGTGGGTCAAGCTATGCTTTGTCTCAGTCTGACTTTGCTGTTTACATGCATACACTAGAACAGTGGTTCCCAACCTTTTCCAACTCAGGTCCCACTTTCAAGTCTCAAAAATGTTTGCGGCCCACCTTTGACCCAATAAGAACAGAGGATATAAAATGCCTTATTAAAAATCCATTTGTAACAACAACCCAAAATGTAATGAAACTCGATATGTAGTAACTGGTCGATAAGATAACAAAAGTGCTGACCTTGAAATGTAATTTTAAAAATTTGATAAATCCCAAAACACAATAACTGGTTGATAATGTAACAGATTCTGAGCCCAAATCAAAATTACTAAAAGTTTGTGTCAGTTATTACATTTTGGCTTCGAATATATTCTTTTTTTTTGCGTTTCTGGCTTCACACTCTTGCTACATTTTTGACAAGCTATTATATTTTGGGTTTTAGTACATATCTTTTTTATTACATTACATTGGATCATTAATATGTTATGGGTCATGTTACCAAGTGGTAAGAACATGCATTCTTAGTGGACATGTTGTATCTGAACATTTTTTTATTTCCTAACCGAGTTCGTAACTGAGTTTTAACATCTAAAATATTATTTCGTACATTTGTGTCTTATAAATTACACTCCACTAAAATCAGACTATTTAGGAAATGATTTGGCGGCCCACTTGCAATACCTTCACGGCCCACCAGGGGGCCACGGACCACAGGTTGGGAATCACTGCACTGGAAAACTACTACTAACTTAACTACTTGGCACATCTGCTGTACAAACTTATGTTCATTTTTCATTTTGATTGACAAATATTTTTCTAGATGTTATGTCCTTGTAAACCCAAATTGATCCTCGATTTCAGACATCCATCAAAATGTAGTTTTTCTTCCTAACCAGAGTCTAAAATTAGTCCTGGATTGTTTACCCCATTATACCTCAGTGGCCTCATGGGAAATGCAGGCAACAATTGGCAACAAAACCATTTTGCTTTTTAAATGACTCTTCCAGTAGATAAACTGTTTCTGGAGCTACTGGTTGAAAAGCTTAATTCCTGATCAACAGTTTGTTTCCATAATTAATCCCCACAGTGCTTATGGGTCAATGACAAAAAGAGGGTCTAAAAGGGTATTTTTTAAAAGTTCTTTGAAAATGGATAAAAACATATTTCTGAGAGAAGAATTATGTTTTCTAACAGATTTCAGTAGTTGACCACCTTTTTAAAGTTTTTAGGTTCATTATTTTTTAGTATTTTTAATTTGAGCACCCAAAAATGTCAGGTGGCGCAACCAAATATATGAAAATATATTTATATGTTCCTGTTATTTTTTCTGTGTGAAATTATTGGCAAGTATCTCTCAAGTGTCTGTAGTGACTCATACATTTTCATTTTGTGTGTTTCATTTCTTTTATTTGTGAANAAGATAAATAATTTGATGTTAAAATAACATTTCACATTATTACATTGGTTGTACCACCTGACATGGAAATTGTTCCAGTCACCAATGAAGTGAAAAAACCTTTTTTATCAGTATTTCAGAGAAATCTACAAACTTTTCCACTTGGTCACAAATGTCATTTGGGCTCCTCTGGCTGATGCAGTTTCCTGTTTCCTGTTTTATTCTCTTCACTTTAAAATAAAAGTCTAATGTTACGGTTGCACCACCCTGACATTTGACGAGGTGAAAATTACGGGACAAAAGTTTTTTTAAATTTCTCAACAGCTTTAAAATTCTTTTTATTTGCAAAGAATGTTTTATTTAACAAGGTTCAAGCATAAAATAATGCCACTGTATTTTTAATTTCCATTTACAATAACTGACATTCAATTTTTAGAGTTTAATTACTGTGGATACTTGTCAGGACGGTTGCACCACCTGACATTTTGGGGGTTTGAGGAACCAAAACACAAAAAACATGTTATATTTTAATAGTTTAAAGATGTGTTCAAATAACACAGGTTTCATAGAATAAAGAAATACATGTGATGAAATACTCAATTCATGATGGAAGGAAATATTGCACTCGTACACAAAAAAGGGACGTCACCTCATTGACCCGTATACAGTCGTCCTCATGGTTTTCCTAAACAATATGATTTTAGACAGTTACTCTTTGATGTTTTAGAGTTCAAATCTGGAAGGCTTTATTCCACTTTTGAGTATAAAATCAGTAACTGGGAGGCTTGCTGCTACATTTAATGAAATACTAACCCTGAATCTTCAATCGTGCACAGCCCCATGACTCTCTAATAAACCAAAACATAATCATTATATTTGCAACAAACTCGCAAATTAAATCCTTTTAAGTGAGCACAGTATTACTCACAAGATTGAACTGCTATGACTCAGCGAAAATCAGACTAAATTAGTCAAACTAAAAGAACATTTTTTGTCAAGAGACTGAGTGTTCGAGTTAAAATGGCATGTAAATGAAGATTGCGTGCAGCCTCTCTCTGTAACAGCAGCGGGGGAAGGCCTGTAGCCGGGCTGTGAGACAAACTGGAGTGTTAAGAGCTTCTCCGCTCTGCTTTCTGTCCCAGCTCTGAGGGTAGCTCAGGTAACTTTCCTGTCACAGTTACAAATGACACGTGCAGTTCCAGGACGACAATCAGTCCCCTCGGCACGCTTCCTCCCTGCAAGATGCTGAGTGTGAAAAAAGATTACAGAAGACATAAAACAACATCTGCTAACACGCTGAGACTGTAAGGTTTGCAGTTCACCACTTAAAGGAAACTATTTTGCATATGAAGTATGGAATGAAGTTCCTTTTTCTCCCATGCTGCACTGGGTGATTTATTTAACCCCTATATTCCTACTAAAGGTGGGTACAAGGGCTGAACGATTTTAGAAAAGGATTTAATTGCGATTTTTCTGACGGACAGAAAATTACATCAAACCATTGAAGCATCAAAAGCTTTTATTCTAATTCAAGGATGAAAATAAAAACTGAAGGTAAGAGATGATTCCGACTTTGATATAAAAGGTCAATATTTTAATATGAAAAGTGAAAATTTTGAGAAATAAAGACAAAATTCAAGATTTTAAGATGAAACTTCTTTAGTTTAAGAAATCAGTTTAACATCATGTGCAAAAAGGACAAACTTTCTCATTTAAGGTCAAAATTTTAAGATGAAAAAAGTCTACGAACAAAAGTCTATGTTTTGAAATAAAGGCAATTTTTAAATAAAAAGTTGAAATTTTGATATACAGAAAGTCAAATTCTAAGATTTAAGTTGAAATGATGAGAAATAAATACAGAAGCAAAAAAATAAGAAATAAAAAGAAGATTTTTTAATAAGTTAATGAATTCTGACTCTTCTCATAACCTAACACCCATTCCTGCTTTTTCTGAACCGGACTTTTTAAATTGTAATTTTAGTTATAAAACCTGAAGAACAGAAAGAGTTATCTTTGACTCTTAACTTTTAAAAATGATGTAGCGCAAAGTATCCTTAATTGTGTCAAGTTTAATAAAATAAAATCGACAACAATTCCAGGAAAAAAGGATTTTCCGAACAGTTTTACACTCAAGACACGTGTGTGTGAAACAGCTGATATAACAGATCCTGAGTCAGTCAGGAGCAGGAAAAAAATCGCGGCTTTAGCGATCACATGATCACGATGTCTGAAATTGTGATTTCAATCAACAAACGATAAATCGCTCAGCCCTCGTGGGTACACACTTGAGGATAAACAGGCTGAGTTTTGTCCCCATCTCCTCCTAACAATCAAACCCAGTAAAGGCTCAGTTGTCTGATGTTTGCAAACAACATGGTGACTGATTTGTCCTGTAGTGTGGGGTGTGTTAAGAGTGACTTTGTCCAGTCAGATGTGTCATGCAGGAGTTTGTATCATTTCATTTAGTGGCTGAACCAAAGTTTTTTCTTCTTGGTATCTACCCTAAAGGACAACACATAAATGACAGAGAACGTATATTTATAGACCTTTGCATATTACAGGCCAAAAGAACAATAGCATTGACCTGGAAAAGCAGTGGCAGGGTTAGTATTACACGGTGGTTTGATGAACTGTCCTCGTGCCTGGCTCTTGAAAAAATAACATACACACTCAAAGACAAACAAAAATTGTTTGACAGTATTTGGGGAGTATTTATTGCTTTTTTAGAAAATAAATATCTATCACATATCGGGACATGAGTTAATGGTATGGCAGAGAGATTCTAATGTCTGTAATTCCCACCCAAAAACTGATACTAGGCTGAATGATGTATTTAATAAATTATCTAGG
>RPOG01002943.1:0-21887 GCA_008086565.1 Thalassoma bifasciatum | reverse complement strand
TTTGCTTTGTTTTGTACTTGTTTATTTGTTTGTATGGGTTTTTGGTTTGTCTTTTGTATCTGTTTTTGTTGTTTTTTTTGTTTTGTTTTTTTCTTTCTCTCTTTTTGCCTGGTCTTGTTTTCCTGTCTTGTGTTTTATTTCATCTTATTGTAAATTGGGTGTCTAGAAAAATCTTTAAAACTCAATAAATATATATTAAAAAAAAAAAAAAAAAAAGAGTGACTTTGTCCATTCTGAACCCCTCACAAGGCCCCAGAAGGAGAGATTATGATCGTGTTCGATATTTGTGGCTAGAAATCCTGACATTTTGACAATGATTCCTCAATGGTTGAGATCCAAATTATTCTTAAACTTCCTATGCCTTCTAAGCCGCAACCCTTAAAGTAGAAAGTAAAGATTTGCAGCTGTCATTCACTTTCTACAGGCAGGTGTCAGTTATTTCCCCCAAATGGTGCATGTCCCATTTTAGAACAAACCGCTCTACATTCTGTTTCTCTGAGTGCTGCCCAGAAGTGATGCTCTCCTTCAGTGAAATCTCTGCTATCATCCCACGTCTGCCGGCCTATCAGCTTGCACTCAGGGTTCAAACAGCCTCTTCTGCAGACAGATGTCTATGTAGCATGAAATAGAGCCACCGAGGGGAATCGCCTTTGCCCAGAATGTTTTCAAAACACTCAGATAGTGCGGCGTACATATTTCATTCTTGTTCCTGTGTGGTTAGGTAAGGAACTGGAGAAACCAGGGGTGTCAATCTGTCTGTCAGCCACGCATCAGGATCACACGCTCTAACCCTAGTTATCTCCCAGACACTCCAGGTGAACAGGGTAACGCATCCTTTCAGGGTTCTTTCCCTTTTATTTATTTATATCATGACAAGGAGTGTGATAAATCCCAGGATGCTCTGCTGTGGTGTTTCCTGAGGAGAATTTATACAGCACAGTAACCCAGAAAGATAAGGTTATGAACTGTCATCCTCTGTAATGTAAAAAGCTCATAAGCGCTGCCCTTAAAAAAGAGACAGGGGGCTGACAGCACAGCACTCAGAGGCTGACGGGCCTTATCAAACCGCAATCCAAACCACTATCCACAGCTCGGGGAGAAAAGATTTGGCTCTGACAGGTTGGAGCTAATTAAGACAGAACAGATCTAATTACTGATGACTGAAGCAGCAGAGACTACAGAGAGAGAATCCAAAGAATTTTCTAACTTTATCAGTCTGATAGGTTTGTTTCAGTAATGCTCCTGTGAAATTGGCCACTGAGCCAAATCAGTGTTTCCATCAAAGGCACTTGTTTTTTTTTTTTTTTAAAGATTTGGGGAATTTCAGACAAAACATGAAGCAACTATAAACCCAAATAAAAACCCAAAGTTATTGATTTATGGGTCAATGACAAAGAGAGGGTCTAAAAACGTATTTTTTAAAAGTTCTTTGAAAATGGATAAAAACATATTTCTGAGAGAAGAATTATGTTTTCTAACAGATTTCAGTAGTTGACCAACATTTCAAAGATTTTAGGTTCATTATTTTTTTGTATTTTTAATTTGAGCACCCAAAAATGTCAGGTGGTGCAACCAAATATATGAAAATATATTTATATGTTCCTGTTATTTTTTCTGTGTGAAATTATTGGCAAGTATCTCTCAAGTGTCTGTAGTGACTCATACATTTTCATTTTGTGTGTTTCATTTCTTTTTTTGTGAATAAGATTTTTAAATTTCACAACAGCTTTAAAATTCTTTTTATTTCCAAAGAATGTTTTATTTAAAAAGGGTCAAGCATAAAATAATGCCACTGTATTTTTAATTTCCATTTACAATAACTGACATTCAATTTTTAGAGTTTAATTACTGTGGATACTTGTCAGGACGGTTGCACCACCTGACATTTTGGGGGTTTGAGGAACCAAAACACAAAAAAACATGTTATATTTTAATAGTTTAAAGATGTGTTCAAATAACACAGGTGTCATAGAATAAAGAAATACATTTGAATAAAACACACAAAATGAAAATGTATGAGTCACTACAGACACTTGAGAGATACTTGCCAATAATTTCACACAGAAGAAATAACAGGAACATATAAATATATTTTCATATATTTGGTTGCGCCACCTGACATTTTTGGGTGCTCAAATTAAAAATACTAAAAAATAATGAACCTAAAAACTTTGAAATGTTGGTCAACTACTGAAATCTGTTAGAAAACATAATTCTTCACTCAGAAATATGTTTTTGATCCATTTTCAAAAAACTTTAAAAAATACATTTTTAGACCCTCTTTTTGTCAATGACCCCCCTATAAGCTACATACCTCTGAGTTTCTCGTATCAGTCAGTAAAAGGGTTTCAAACTGTTTGCTGTAGTAATTGATATTTTCACGTAGACATTAAGGGGAAGTCCTTGTTTTAACAGCTAGCCAGAGATGGATACTGCAGATTTTGTTCTTCCTCGTTGTCATTATTTAACTGGGGAGTCTGCACATGGGTTTCATGGGTTTTGCCTTGAGAAGATTGGTAATCAATGGCTTCCTTGAATGACATTATCATACATCCAAAAAGCACTGGGGTCTGCCAAATGGGCTGGTGCGATGTTAATTCTCTCTTTAGCAATGGGTCTAAGCCATGCAAAACAGCAAAACAGCACTGAAATAAAGAGGAAAAAACTTGTAGAAGCAATTTGTCGAGTAAAAGAGACAATTAAAACTCTAACAGAAGGCATAAGCCACAAGGACACACACAAAGAGCAAAAAAGCAGAGAAATAATGGGAGCAACAACAAGGCTGCCATTAAAGCAATTAAAATGTGCAAGAGAAAAACATATGGCAGCAGTGATAGAAAAGTTAATGGATTCATTTGGCAAAGAAAGAAACACACATGTGCCTTTTCAGATTGTGTTTAAAATGTAACCCTAAAGAGAAGAGAATGAGTCTGCCTCCCAGAAAAGGAGCAAGGACCTTGGAGGGAACACAATGTGGGTTTGTGGTGCTTTCGTACGAACAGATACTCATCAACTGGTGTTACCTCAGAATTAATTATGCTCTGACATTCTCTATTTGCTGCTTTCTGGCTCTGAAGAGACAGAGCTTCAGGCTGTTCCCTGACACCATCTGAAGACTAGAAAGGAAAATATACCTCTTTTCTGTATCTTTTATCTTCATCTCCTTCTCTACCTCTTTTATTCACCCCTGGTATTGACTCGTGGCTTTTTCTTCATCAAGTTTCCATGACCGGATCACACGTCCCTCGGGTGTCAAAGCCCACATCCAGCTTATCAGACACACAAAAGCCAGAGAGTTGTTAAATCCAGAAATCCCCTGCAGGCAGTGTGATACAGCAAAAAAAAAAGGTTATTATGGAGATCTGCAGCACCACAACAGGGTGGTCTGTCTTGCTAACAGGGCTGCGTGTGCTAATTATAGAGCAGTGGTGAAGTGTGAGCATTCCACACAAAGGAGGCTGAATTGGTTACAAACAGAAAATGACCGTCCAAACCGTAAATGGCTCTTCAGCGGCACTTTGCAACACAATTCGGTTCCAACAAATCACTACTGCCTGAAGAAGCACATCTATCGGAGCCTCACCCATGGCTGCATTAGCCAGAAATCAAAACACGTGAAGAGGCAAATGGTTCATTTGTAATCAGGATCAAGGTGTAGGATGCAGGATATTGTTTTGACATCATTTCACTTGTTTTAATGGCAGCATGGTGCTATACATTTTTATAAAACACACAAAACTTTAAAAAATGATGACTAATTTTACATGCAAATAGCAAACAATGCTACAGAAATTCTATGTTAATTCTTCTAACCAATCGGGTCAGATTGACCCAAAGACAGCAGGAAGGTTTAATGCAAGCTTTTAAAAAAACTACACCCATGATGAAGCAAAAGCATCATTCAAGAATCACTCAAATCATCTTTTTTTTTTTTTTTTTTTTTTTTAAAGTTATTTTTTTGGCATTTTGTGCCTTTATTTGATAGAGGAGGACAGTGGATAGTGTGGGAAAGGGGAGAGAGAGTGGGGAGTGACATGCGGGAAATGGCCACAGGTCGGATACGAACCCGGGCCGCCCGCTCGAGGACATGCCTCATGGTGCGCAGCCATATCCACTAGGCCATCCGCGCCCCTCAAATCATCTTTTTAAATTGAAGATATCTGTAGATATCATGGGCAGCAGGTATTTTGGTTTGTATAAGCAAGCTGTTGAGGCTAACAGAGAGGTTTGTTTACAGCAACGTCTGCCCTTACACTCAGCCTCATCAGTTTTTATGTTTACAAAGCAGACGAGGAACAACAAAGTAGAGTGGGAGCGATTGTGGAGCAAACAAGGAGGCAGTGTGGAATGATCTCGGAGCGAGTGTAAGGCAAGCGTGGAACAGGTACACAGTGGGTGTGGAGCGACCTTAAAGGTAGAGTAAGCAAAACAGCTGATACAACAGATCCTGGGTCAGTCAGGAGCAAAAAGAAAAATTGCGGCTTTAGCGATCACATGATCACAATGTTTGAAATTGCGATTTCGATCAGAAAACTGCAATTTTTGCACAGTTAATTATTTTATTCTTTCCATTTGTTAAAAAGGCTAGTTGATTGTGTTCTTCTTTTATTCTCTTTTTTATTGTATATTTGTATATATTTATATTTATTATTCTCATTTCTATGATTGGGCTTGCTCCGGGACCAGGGTAACCTAATTTCGTCCCACCTATGTTTTACATGGGTTGAATGACAATAAAACTCCTTGAATCCTTGAATCCTTGAAACCAATAAATCGTTCAGCCCTAGCGTTGAGTAAGCGTGGAACAATGACTGAGTGAGTGTGGAGAAATCGTGGCGCACCTGTGGAATAATCAAGGAGCAAGTGTGGCGCAAGCTTTCAGTGAGCACGAAGAAGAAATCATCGTCATCTTGAGATGAGAAAGCAAAAGTTGAGACTGAGCTTTTCCAGAGAAAACAGAGCAGATTCACGGCAGAAAATCCTGGCCCTCTGAAGTAAACTGTACGTATTTCATGTAACTTTTTAAATGTGACCTTCGATGCATTAAATTCCAATTTATTATCCTATTATTACTAAAGTAGGACAGAAAATAATGCATCTCATCCTGCTTTTGTATCAGCAGGGGCAAAACCAAGTGTCGAGGATCGGTGGAAGTGTTTTTGTACAAAATTACTTCACTGATTTATAGCAAAAGCTTGAAGTTTCAAGGAAATGTGGGGGAGCAGAGAGAGGGGGAAGACATGCAACAAAGGGTCACAGACTTTTATTACAAACTGTTTATAATACCGAGTGACAATTAAAGCATTACAGTCCAATCTTGACCTTGTGAGTTGTACAAAACCATTTGAACTCAAAGAATTGATATTTCACTTTTGATGATTTATTCCAGAAGGGTTTCTTGGATTTTTTCTCACCTCCTTTTGACTAAACAAAAAAGCAATGTCATTTATAGGGAAGGTAATTGCTTTTGTACGCAGCTTGAAATCACGCTTACTTCTCAAAAATAAAGAACGTGTTCGATGATGAGACAAATTAGACTACGACGAGTGAAGTAACTTCGCAGCCTTGTGCCACACCACCTTAAAAAACACTGAGCACAAGCAGCAGCAGTGGAGTAAAGCGGCTGGATAAAAGGGACAGGCAGATGGCTGACTAAACTCACTGCAGAAAAACAAATACGCTGGGTGACCTTTCCGTAACCCCTCTACGCGTTTCTCCCTCTCCACTGACTCTTTCGTCAGTTTCTTCCATTCAGGCAGAGCAGGAGGAAAGCAGTGTTTGCACAGAGCCGCGCTTCTGATGCTCGGCGCTCAGCTGTGCCGCGTTCATATGGGATGCAGCCGTAAAGGTCATTTTCAGAAGTTCAACATTAGTGATCGGAATTTCAAGTGAAGCGTGTTGCCAACAGTTTGTGGCCCCAGCGCTCCACGGGGGAGTACAGAGGAGTTATCGGGTGAAGAGACAGGCGCGGTGATGTGTCGCCAGAATAAAAAGGAATCAGATTCTAATGGTGCGTGTTAGTGGTCCTCCTCAATTTCAGTGTCATTCACATTAAGTGCTTCTCATTGTCGAAAGCCTGATGTTAATCACGTTACAAATCTTCAGGTTTGAATGTGTGCGTGCCGCCGTGCCCTCCCCAAAAACCCATGAGAAAGACTTTCATCACTTCAATTTCAAACTAATCTCATCAGCCACATCAGATTGTGAGTGTGAGGCCTATAAGAGTGTGACTCACCATCTGTAATGCTGCTTTTTTTTTTTTTTACCTTTGTTTTCAAGCACCACTAATTATATTTCTTTTGAAAATTGTTTGTAAAGCCAAACAAATCGAAATCACAAGGCGTGAAAAAGAGAAGGGGGTAAGGAAGTGGGTTTGGCTCACCCGAGGGGGGATGTCTTTGTTGTGCGGAAATAAATCTCGCTTCTGATTAGGTGAGCTCTGCATGGGGTAGAGGGGATGTGATGCCAAGGGTTGAGATTGTTCACAAGCGGGACTTTGTAATTGCTTTGAAACATTTAATTTATTCTGCTTGGGTATGACATGAAATTGTCATACGGGGCTCTTAAGACATTTGTCATTTAGACAGTGGTGTGCACAGACATTTTGAGGGCAGGGGCAAAGAAAGAGAGGGCACTTTTTGGGCTAATATCTGTCATAAATTGAATTTTAACTAATTCATTGAATTCAAACAGCATGATTTGAAATTGAATTTAATATTTTGAATTGAAATTATTTGCTGTTTAAATTGGGGCTGCACAGTGGCGCAGCGGGTAGCGCTCCAGCCTCACAGCAAGAACATGCCCACGTTAGGTTAATTGATTATTCTATATTGCCCGTAGGTGTGAGTGTGTGCGTGAATGGTTGTTTGTCTGTTTGTCAGCCCTGCGATTGGCTGGCAATCAATCCAGGGTGAACCCCGCCTCTCGCCCAATGACAGCTGGGATAGGCTCCAGACACCCGCGACCCTGATTAGCAGGATAGACAGTTAAGAAAATGGATGGATGGATGCTTTTAAATTGAATTACAACTTCTTGGAAATTTAGCTCTCTATATTCCTAAAATTCAAAAATATAAAAAGAGTTATCAAGCACCTACGTTCAATACTGTTCCTTAGCAAATAAACTTAATTCACAAACATTTAATTCCACTTCAGGATGTCTCTCTAATTCAGTATATTCATGGAAAACTGCATTTCTAGTGGTACATATTTCAGCCCATAGAACCGAAGCGCATGTTTTGGCTCCCAAGAGGGCAGTTAATTATGTTTTAACATGCCAAAGGGCCAAGGAGTGTAGTTCTGTAACAACGAGGGCACTTCCTATGTGTTTTGGCTCCCAAGAAGGCACTGTAAAGCAAATTTGACATCAAAGAGAGTAATCTATAGCTTCTTAGAGGGCACTAAAGCATGTGCTGGCTCCTGAAAGGACACTTTTGTGCAAGTTTGGCTGCCTAAGGGGAACTTCCTGTGTGTTTTGGAGAACAGCGTAGTGCAAGTTATTCTCCTAAGAGGGCACTTTAGGGCATGTTTTAGCTCCCAAGAAGGCAATTTGGTGTGTATTTTAGTCCCCTAAGACAACCCTATACTAGGGCTGGACAGTTTTAGAAGAAAATCTAATTGCGATTTTTTCTGGCAGATATTGCGATTTCCATTCAATTCATGATTTTCTTCAAATCACAATGTACAGAAACATTTACGAACTTGACAGAAAATTACATCAAACCATCAAAAGCTTTTCCTCTGATGTAAGAATGAAAACTGAAGGTAAGAATTGTTTCTAACCTTTAGAATAAAGGTCAATATTTTGAGATAAAAAGTGGAAATTTTGAGAAGTAAAAAAAGACAAAATTTTGAGATTGGAGTCCAAATTTTAAGAAATCAATTTAGTATTTTGTAAAGAAAAAAAAAGGCTAAACTTTCAATTATATGGTCAGATTTTTCAGATAAAACGTCAACATTTTGAAGTGAGAGCAATATTTGGAATTAAAAGTAGAAATTTTGATATAAAAAGTCAAAATAATGAGAAATAAAGACAACATTATTAAACAAAAGGCAACATTTTGAGAGAAAAAAAAGCTTTTGAGATGAACGGTGGAATTTCTGACCTTAAAATTTGATTCTTTTTATGTCTATTTAACAAACCCAAGGAAAAAAAGAATTTTCCAAACAGTTTTACACTCAGAGAACGTGTGTGTGTCAAACGAGTGACAACTGATCCTGGGTCAAAAACATTGCAGCTTTGGCGATCACATGATCATGATGTCTGAAATTGCGATTTCAATCAGAAAACGATAAATTGTTCACCGTAAGTTTGGTACCAAAGAATGCACCTCAACATGTGTTTTTGCACTTTTGTGGGCACTTTTGTGTATTTTGGCCCCCAGGAGGGCACATTTTGGCTCCAAAGAAGGTAATATAGCATGTGTTTTGGCTCCAGAGAGGACAGTACTGCATTTAGAGCCTGAAGCACCTTCTCTGCACTGATAAAACAGGTCAGGTCAAGTTAAGTCTTTGTATTGAATGGAAAAACAGCCATTGATGCACCATTTACAACCTGATAATACCCCTCCTCGACACTTTAAATATCTACCATAGTACCTATAATTTACATAATGTAGCCGTTGCTCAGCCTGTACCTGCTTTAAAGAGCAGCAGTGGACCATCAGGAGAACATCTTGCTTTAAGATGCTTCACTTGAATTTGGCTCATGAAACAGTGTTTGCACAGAAACAACAGCTGGAACCAGCTCGATCTCACTTCATCCTGCAGTCTCTCCAATCTCTAACAGACTTAACTGTCAATGCTGTAAGGAAAAGAAATCTGTTATCTAATTTCTGGATCTTTGGTTGGCAAACTCTCCAAAGATGCAGGTTGAAAAAGTTCACGGGAGTCAGACCTACATGTGGGATATCTGAACAGCATTAGCTTCTTACTCTCACTTGGTATTCAAGCCGGGGAAAAGCAGGCAGTGAATACTTTCCACCATCTATCTCCAGCACTCAGGCTTCTCTGTATTTCAGTGTTTAGTATCTGCGAGCTGCAGCAAAGTCAAGTGTGCAAGTGGGTAGAGAGATTGTGCTTTTACCGAAACGACCTGTTTTCAGCCTCTCCTGTCAGCGAGCACTCGCTCAGCTAAAACATCCCAGAGTGAGACACTAAACTCCTGTCTGACCTCTGACTTCATACATTAGATTCCTTTAAAGCACCTCATACACCATATTGTTAAAGCGAATTCATCGTACACGGAGAGTTGACTATCTCTTATTTTGGTGACGTGAAGCACAGACTGTGCCTATTCATGGTGCTGTTTTAACACTTGAAGACACTTCAGTGGTTTATTAGAGAAACTCAGCGTCCAAACAACTTAACAAGTGAAAACAGCATTATTGACACTGCTCATTGGAGAAGGAAAGCTGACTACAGCTTATGTTTCAATCATGTCACTCAGAAAGTCAATTACATGCTTATGTTGATATGTGTAAATCCTCGTCCGCAGACATGGTTAAACAGATTGCTTCTCGAAGAACAGCCAATCATGCAGGACCTGTGGAAGCATGTGGAAATGCTTTTCTCAGCCTGGTTACACAACAGAGGATTTATGGCCACCCTTGAAATTTTTTGCTCTTTTATACAACTTATAGGCACGACGAGCTGCACACATGCACTGCTTAAAGCTGGTTCTGGCTGTTGAAGTGCTTAGCAGGGAGAAAGCTCTTGAGCAGCCTATCTGGACTCTAATGAGCAGAATGTTACAGTGATGCTTATGTGTGTGTGCAAACTTCAACATGCCCGCAGTGTGTGTGTGTGTGTTCAGTGTCAATCTGTAAGTGTGTGACTCATCCCACTATTAGGCTGTCTCTGAAGCCCAACAAGCAGCCGTAATCTGCTGGACACCACGCTGTAATGGCTGTCGGCTAGACAGCTAATAAGTTACACAGCAGATTGCAAACTGCAATAAGCCCAGCTGAGTCACTATTCTGAGCTGCATCATTATTTCTCAACCCGCTGACTGTGACCCGGGGGTGCTCGGCAGAACTGCTCTGACATGTTGAGGCGACCGGAAAACCTGCAGGAGTCATTTCAGACAGACTGAAAACCGACGTCCATGACCCCCTTTGCTACAGTTTTTGGTGCACAGCAAATATGGGTTGCATGGCGAACACTTTTACTGTAGCTTGTACTCTAATGCCTAAAACAAATGAATCTTCTTAATTCTAATTTGCACATCAATCCCACACAATCAAAATGGGTAGATCTGACATCACTTCCCTCTTTACTCCAACAAATGCTTACTCAGCAAATACTCCGAAGACAAAAATGTTTCAATCAGATCAGACTGTTTGGAGGAATCATATTGAATCAGAATATTCATTTCTAGTTACTATTGCTCCAATCTATTTTGTAATTCTAATGTAGTTCAATTATGTCGTGGATGTTTGATTCTCAAATGAAACACCAATTTAGTTTTTCCATGTCCATAATATTCAAAAGTATTATTATCTTTGTGAATTCAAAGACCTGCCAATTGCATTTCTTTCAGTGTGGTGTTGATAAAATAATTCAAATCTGCTCTGAATGTGATGCCCTCAGTCTTTAGTCCATTTTTTTTTTACGACATCTCTCAGGGCTGGGTAATTAAGTGCAATTGATTTCAAATTGCAATATAGCCTGCTGCAATATTCTAATCTCAGACCGTGCAAGATTTCTTTAAGCTTGAATGTGTCAGATACTTTTTTGTAGTTGTTGTTCTATTCTCTGCAACAGTGTTCACAACTCTGCTCTACCAAAGAGACAAAGTGTTGAAAACTGCCTTTGTAAGAGGGACAATCTAAGAAAAGTGGCAAAAGCAGCAAGAAGTAGCAATAAAAATAAGTTTAACCCTTTAGAATCCAGTGTAGTGCTGCAATTTATGTATTGAATTTTGATCAGCGGTAGATTTGAAACCAACTAAGATCATTCTTCTTGCATGTAAATCTTGTGGAGCTGCACTTTCATAAAAATCAACATGTCCCAGACTGCAGCTGTTCTTATTGCTTCCTACATTCAATACATGTCAAGGACACAGCAATGACATTTCTGTAATCAGAAAATTTAGTGTAAAATGTTCAGTATCTTATGATTTATTTAACTTTTTAGCAATTTATTCACTTATTCTAGATGTAAGTCTACATTGTATCTATGTTAAACAAGAGTTTGTACTAATTTAGAGATGTGGTCTAGAAGACTTGCCATGGTGTATCTCAAAGAGTTAAGTGGTAAAAATGGTCATAAAGCAACAAAAATGACTAAAAAAGGGAAAAATGGGAAATCAAATACTTGAATAATAATTAAAATAATTCCCTCTATGTAAAATTAGGAGTACCTGTATATGCAAATAAAGTTTCTTAGTGGGTTTTACCTACTTTGGTGGGTGATGGATCGACAAGATAAGAAGGTTTGGAGTATGAATGGTTGGCTTTATGTTGTACATTCTGTAAACCATGCATACAAATGTGTACACTGTAAAATGAGATTTCACACATTTGTTATTCAAGCATATAATTCTGTGTCAATATGACAGAATATTTCTGAAGTTGTTGTGACAACACTTCATTAAAGGCGGCGCAATCTCATCTACAAAATTTAATTCAACTTTAACTATGTCCAAGAAAAGGTTAAGAATTTGATTAATTCTACTGTTTCTGTTAACCCAAAGTTAACTAACAACTAACAAGTCTAAATCAACCAAACTGAGATAACATGGCAAAATTATTCAGTATAGATAACTCCTGTTAGAACAACAAAATCTAGTTTTTGACCTCACATGAAATCTTAAGGCAGCCCTCTACATCATGTTTTATGTTAAAACAACAAGTTACATTTATCACTGTTCAAGATCAAAACTCAAATAAGAAAATAAAATAGAATAATATTAATAAACACATATAATCCCCTTCAATAGAGCAATTGTTCTCAATAACAAATAAGATAGGGAACCTAAAAATTATGGCACCTAAATCGCATTTACAGTGTATGGACTAATTATGGTAGTTAGGTTATGTTTGTGAATCGTCAAGCTCTAAGTTGTACAATATCAGAAACAATGTTGGTGTTAAATGCTTGTTTTGATGTCTAGCAAAACCAGTTATCTACATCCACTAATCCTTAATGCACTTCACCTCATGCTATTTTGCACCCATCATGTTGGTGTTTTGAGTGTTTTGAGCTGGTATTTTATTATGGAGTGTTTCAGTATTTTGGCACCAAAACAGTTTTTTCTCTAGTTTTATTTTATCTAAAGTGCAATACCAAACTGTACTGTTTGTGTCTCATCTCTGTCTACAGTTGTTTACTGCTCTGTGTCTTCAGTGGCCCCTCAGAGACAAATAAAGTTTTTATTTAGTTGAATTGATTAAAAATGTCTAAAGGTTGTATATTGCTGCAAATAAAGAGTTCAGTTCGAAGAGACCCTTCTGAGAACTGCTGCCTTTAGTATTCCCATCCAAGAGTGAGGGCAAATATATTGATCCAGCTCTGTTCATGTGCTTGCATTTATTTGCTGTATTCATGTGTGTGTGTGTTTGTATGTGAGCCTCCACATGCTTGACTCCAGAGTTGGAAGGGCTGAAGATTTACAACCAGTTTTTTTTTTTTTTTCATAGATAGCAGAGTGATGAATGACTATAATTCTGCAGCTGGATGTTTGCTCCATATCTGCTTCCAGGTTCTAGTGTTGGGAGGGTATCCAGCAAAACAAAACCCCACTGAAAGAGGCGGGAGAAGAGGCTGGAGAGATTTCAGCACCGTGGAGAGCTCCGGTGCAAAAATATAAAAAATATGAAAGGCTACATAACGAAAGCGTGCGCGCAGACCAATCCTCATTTCCCACTCCGCTGGCCGTCACGGAGGCTTTGCTGCCGCTGTGACACTGAGAGGACTCTCCCATGAAGCAGCTCATTAGATACAATCAGACAAGAGGATCTCATCTTGTTTGGGAATTTCTTGAGTTTCTTCTCTTCTTGGTGAAAGATGTTTCTGCTTCTTTCCCTTAAAATGGTCAGTCAGGGTTGTAAGGAGGAGTTGGGACCAGGAATGTGTGCCAGAGATCCCGGAGAGGGATGTGCGTGATTATTCCTGACCCTCTCTTACGCTTGAAGAAACCTGGCAGAGGTTTTCCTGCTGAATCAAACACAGCCCTGTTGTTTTCTTGACTCCCTTCACTGTTATATATAAAGCTACCAAAGCTGAAATCCTGTCATATTGAATGATTAATCACAGCCAGACAATAGCTAGTGTGGTTAAACACTGTCACACACACTGACATCGCCCTGTGTGCACCATACACTGCTGCACCTCACACAAATCTTCCAGGCTGTAAATTCAAGAGCCCTCTCCTTCTCTATAATTAATGCATTTCTCCTCAGCTTCTCACAAACTAATTCAAAATTAAAGCACGCAACTGCCACCCTTCTTCACAGTTTCCATTCACTCTCTCTCCCAATGCAAAATACTCACAGATGAAGCAGCATCATGCATCCAAAACAAGCAAACTTGTGCTTAAAAAAATACGCAGAAATAGCCTCTGTTGCGCACACCTTACCTGTGGTGCTTCGAGGCAGGAGGAGAGAAAAGAAAAGGGAAATTCGTGCAAACGTGCCTGAGATTTCCTCCGCGTCCAAACTGCGCTCCTTTAGTTCCACTCCTCTCCACCTCCGCTCAGCGAGGCGAAGCTGTGAAGGTTCAGGCGGATTCAAAAGCCGGTGTGTGTGTGTGTGTGTTTGTGCGTGTCAGTCAGTGTAGTTGTAGGTAATAGCGAGTTCCAACTCTCAGCAGCAGCAGCAGCAGCTGTGGTGGTTTGCCATCCTCCTGGCTGGTCCGGCTGGTTTCCTCTCCGCGCTCTGCTCCTGCTCTGCCCTATTTCAACTCCTCTCACTCCGCTCCGCTCCTGACGTCAGCCGCTGCGCTCTGCGCGCCGAATGCGGGGAGGCTGCATCTGCAGATTCACCGCGCTGGGAAACGACACCTGTGTGTGTTTGTGCATGTGCACCCCTGCATGTCTGACTGTATCAGTTTGTGGACATGAGAAACATGCTGCATCAAAAGTCAGAGCGATATTCACTTCAATTCATCTGTGAAAATCTGAAATTTCACCCTTTACTTTAGGTTCAGTTGTCGCATGAACTTATTGTGCTTTACAAATGTTACGTGAAACCAACAGATGATACAAGAGGAATTCATTCACGAGAGTTTTAATAATAGTTTTCTAAAATTAGTAGGGGAGACCGGGGACGGCTGCAACACTCTTTGCATTTGACTTTGTTACTCAGGCACAGTTTAGATATGACAAACCAAATTTTAATACAGTAAACTTACACCTGCCAGTTGATTACACCAAGTACATTCTTCACAATTTGTATTCTGAATGTCGGAGTAGGTGTTGACATCAAAGATTCAAATTTCATGACATTTTGTGGAAATTTCTGAAATGTATTAATGACGTTATTAATTGGTTTTAAAGTCATTCCCCCACCGTGGAAAAATTTAAGTTTTTTTTTTTTTTTTTTTAATCTTTCTTCTCATTATTATTTTGATTAGCCCAAAATATGGAGCGGGGCTGTCATCGTCAGTGTCTGTCATCTTCTTTCTTACTCTGGACATACTGAAACGAAAGAAAGAGGCAAATGTATGTTTGATTGAAGAGTGGTTCCCACCTTTTTATAATTAAGGGCCTACTTGTAAGTTTCAAAAATGTTCCAGGCCTACGTCTGACCCCATAAATATGGAGACCATATAATACGTTCTCACTTATTGTGTTGAAGATTGAACATAAAGGACTGAACTGAATTCAGAAGAAATCTTCTTTTTGCTTAGATATTGCCTAAGCTTATTCTCAAAAAAATAAATCCAGTGGTTTGGACACTTACTGTTCTCGTTTTGTCTCAAGGTGATGGCGCAGCTTACAGAGCTTCAAGACTTAATTTGACAATGTCTCAGAGCCCATAATGCACAGCAGTGGCAGTTCAGCTTCTGTGCCAGTCCAAAAAAAACCCAGTGCCAAGTCCCCAAAACTGCACTTGTAGAGACATCCATCAATTCCCTCAACCAGGTCTCAAACTGAGGGGTAGAGTCTGATTTCCACAGTTTTAAAATACATCTCTTAGCTTAGCAGACAGTATGATCCAAAATCACTTGAAGGCCCAGAGTAACCAAATAAAGAGAAAACAGGGTTAGATGAAAGATTTTTATTGGAAAAACAGCCAAAATACCAAAGGAATACCAAAAATTAATAATAATAAAAAAAACAGTTTGCTAAGTTTTGGACACATCCAGCAATGGTGAGCTAGAGTGCCACAGAACCTGAAATCAGGCCTTTGGTTCCCAGGGAGCCTGAAAACAACTTATTAAAAAGTCTGTAAGCAATAAAGCAAAAGATGGAATATCAAAATAGACATAAGTTCTCATTTGTAAATACCAAAGAAAAGGAGATTTGGGAAGTGAAAACTTAGATCTTAATTGTTCAAATGAAGCAAAATGTTCATCTTTATACAGACTCCACACTCTCCTCTCACCCTCTTAGCATGATATTAAAGCAGGGAGAGGTTTAACTGCGCATGGCATAATTAAGCCGACATACTGTATCTCCTAAAAGACACGAGAATGGTGGCGTCCACATCAAAATTGCATGCGGCACTAAAACATTTATACTCGATGTAACATTTATCAAGACAATGGAGAGAAAAAGGAAGACTGGAACAAATAAGAAGCTGGGGAGAAAGATAGAAACAGGGAGGGGGAGTAAAAGGGTAAGAGGAGAAAAGTAAAGAAAGGAACTTTAGTCATGAAGTTGCAATATTTGATTCCTTGCAATGTACGCCTGGAGCAAGGGAGGAGATAAATAAAGAAAAGAAAAGGAAAAATACGACTTACATAAGAATTCTTTATAGATTTCAATCCTGCAGAGATGGTGTAGAACGGCACAAGTGAGGATGGCTGATGGAAAAGGGTCGTGTTGCACAATGGTCGAAATCTGCAGATGTGATGTGCCTTTTACATTTGGATAAATTGAATCCTAATCCATCATTGATGTGATCCCCTTGGAATAAATTGAATGTCTCTTCTTCTTTAATGAGAGATGAAGGTGAAACGAAGGTAGCTGACTGAACTTGTCCATAGCCAGGTGTGTAAAAGTTGCACAAATCCATTCTGAACTTTAAAGAGGGATAAAATGTATCTCACCATTTTGTTCTTATATCTCACTCTTGTTGATTTTTTTTTCCCAGCACCAAGGTTAAATATTATAATACATTTGCACTCTGGTACATTTTAATTATTGTTGCCAATGACTGATTTTCTTCGTAAATAAGAGACTTCTCTAAAACATGCCATGCATCAAGTTTCTAATCTCTTTGACAACCAAACTCCCAGTTATTAACCTCAGACCAAAATAGAAATCAGACTCATAAATAATCTTTCACTGAGCTATACCAATCAAATTTGATGCATCATCTAAACCAAACTCTTACCATTTCAATCAGTGGGGCCAAGTCAAAGAATGAAATGTTATTCAGCACAATACAGATTGAAGCAATGAGACTTGACAGAGAGTCTTTAGTGCATGGGCTCTGTGGGGAGATTTTCAGAAAGTAGGATTGTCTACTTGGAACAGAAGAATAAAAATCCTCCCATCGAGTCTGGAAATCAGTAGCAGGAACTCATGACTCGCTAGAACCGGTGGAATAATGAGTGATGACTGATGATTCCACACAGACTAAGTATAGATAGGGTTAGAGGCCCATTTGTTGAAAAATGTGCCCTAAAGTGCTTTTTTTGGAGTCGAAATGTGCAGGAATGTGCCTCTATTGGAGCCAAACTTGCACCAAAGTGTCTTCTTGAGCACCAAAACAAATGCTGAAGTGCTTGGTTGGCATACAACTGTAATCCATCCCTCATGCTTGTTAACAAACGCTTTGTTCATCAATTGAAAAACCCTTAAATTTTATGATCTAGTTGAATTTAAAATTGCACAAATAATGTATAAAGCACACAATAATTTACTTTGCAACAGTTCGAAACCAGAGAGAGTCGGTATGATTTGAGGGGACAAGGTGTTTTCAAAAAAATGAAAACAAGAACTAATATCAAGCAGAGGTGTGTTTCTGTTAAAGGTGTAAACTTATGGAATAGTTGTGACAGTGAATTAAAAATGTGTAATTCCCTTTCTTCATTTAAAAACATGTTTAAAACCAAAGTAATAAGAAAATATGTAAATCAAATGTGAAGAAAACAACAACAAAATATTGGAACTTGAGTTGTGTTTGGTTGTAATATTGTTAAGGATTTCATTGAATTATTTTTACTACTACAATATGTTTTTAAAATGTATCTTTTCTCCATTAAGAAAATTTATGGTGTTACTCAGACCATGTAATTATGTTGATTAAGTTGATTAACTTTATTTCTACATTTATTTTTTTGTTTAATTCAATTTTATTATTTTGCAAAACAGGTCGGCAAAATAAGCAGAAGCTTCAGCCTACACCCTTTCGATTAGCTGATATTTGGATCTATGATATATTTGTTGTGCGTGGTCTTTAAATGCTAATCGAATAAACTGAATTGAATTGAATTGAATTGAACAAACTGCTCTTCTGGGACCCAAAGCGCATATTAAAGTGTCTTATGTGGCCAAAACATGCTTTCGTGCCTTCTAAGAAGCCAAAACATGCACCTTAGTGATATCCTGGGCGCCAAAACACACATTAAAGTTCTCTCTTTGATGCCAAAACACACTAAAGTGCCCTCTCAGGAGCCAAATGCTTGCTAAAGTGCTGTTTCTTGGGAGCCAAAATATATACTTAAGTGACATCTTGGGCGCAACAACATATGGTTAAGTCCCATTTTGTGTGCCTCAACCTGCCAAAATGCTTCCTTGGGATCCAAAGCACATGCCTTAGTGCCCTCTGAGGAGCAGAAATCTTGACAAAGACACCTCTACGGAACCAAAATGCATGCAAAAATGTATTCTTAGGAGCCAAAACATACTCCAAAGTGCCCTCCAGAATGGGCAACTACGCTAATTTGCCCCTTTGGCTGGTTAAATAGGATAAACTGCCCTCCTTGAGGCCTCCACTTGGGGGCCAAAACGTGCAGAAGAGAAAATCAGGAAAGACAAATGAGTGTTAATTTGGAAAAACAAGTACAGATTAAGAATCAGGTGTTGAATTCACCACTCATTCTCCTGCCTTTAAGAATTATCCAGAAAATGATCTCATAGCACAAACCTCATGTTATTTTCCATCTATGTAAAGCCCTGTAATTTCAGTCTGCATTGGTTTGTTGAGCAGTACATCCACTGAGAACTTATTAAGGTCAATCAAATTCAGAAGAGCAGCTCATATCTCTGAGTGAGCCTTACACACGTATTCAAATCCATGTTAAATAACTGCCCTGGTGCCTTGACAGAACATGTTCTTTAATGTTTCAGCAAGTCAGAGGTTGTTTGAGCATTACCTCACAATGGTCAGGACTGTTTGCTTATCAGCCTCAGTCTCCCACCATTAAAAGAAGCAATGAAAGGAATGATGTAGACGTAATTCTATTCATCCTGGAGTGTTGGTTTCTACAGGGGCTGATAAATACAAGTCACGATAAGACAGCCCACTCGGAACAAGGTCGAAATTCATGTTTTTCTCTCTTTCTTTTACAAGTAAAATGGGGATTTGATTATGTACATTACTTCCTTTATGAGCCTTTTCAATAAATATCAGATTGATCAGGCTCCTAAACTTCAGTGGGGGGTGTTACTGAGCTGTAAAAAGGAATATGTGTGCTTCATTTGGTTTTAAGTCTATCTTTGCACCACAGAAGAGGAAAAAATGTATCAAAGATGAGGAACGAAATGGAATTTAAGTATGCGAGATAGCAGACTTTTGATGCCAAGAAAGAACACTGACAAGCTGGCAGCTCGTCTCAAGTAGAAACACTGAAGTTGATACAGGAACGAGTAAAAAAACATTGCCTATTCTTAACGAATTTCACTAAAATGTTTATTTATCACTATTATAAACTGAATTTTGCCTTAATTAAGCCCAAGTCATTGGTCAAAGATCAAGCTCACAGTGATTTTTTTGGACGCACATTTTTGGAACAATTCTGACAACAAAAAATTGATGACTTCCCATACTGGTTGGGTTAACAGTCATCTTTCTTTTTCGACTTTTTCTAGGTCATTATTGTTTTAAATGGTAAGATATCTGCAGTGTGTGATGAACTTTTGTGAGAGAGAGAGAGTTCAGAATGGTGTGCAGTGAGTAGTTCTGGGTCAAAGTCAAATTGGGGGCTGTAGCTCCTGCATATGGAGCACATGCATGATCCTATCTGAGTAAATGTTTAAGTAGCCTGAAAATAACTTAAAAACATTAAAAAAAAAAAAATCATGCAAGATTTTTAAACATGCATCAAAAACATGATTCTATGCAATTACAGTTAACAAAAGTATAAGTTGTTAATGTACCCAAAGTTGGAAATATTTGAATGAATCCACAACAGGAACTTAGAAATAAGAAAAATTAGTTTGTACTTTTTTTTTTTTTTGACAACATCATAAATTTCCTTGGCAAAACATTTTGTACATCCCCTCTGAAAATGTCTCTAATCTTTTTCAGAACACAAGCAACCCCTTCCTGCCACTTTTATTCTTTGTCCTGAAAGCTTTTAAGGGCACTGATGGCACAAGCACAAGTGTTCTTTTTGTCCGGGCACTCAGCGTTTCTCTGTTGTGTTCTTCAAAGGTCTAAATGTTACTTTCCATTCGGCTTTCAAGACAAGTTGTTTCCGTTTATCACAAAAAGAGCAGTCAGTAAAACAACAGACAGAGATAACTGAACCGTGTTGTCAAAAGTGACACACTTCCATATTTTGCATTGCCCTAATGGATATATAAACTCTAATACACATATATGTATTCTGCAGGCAGACACATTCCTCCACCCACTTCTGTGTCACCGCAGAGTAAACGCTCCAATCTATGTTATTGACAAATGCATATCTGATCAATCCATAAAACCAACAGCTCTCTGGGTAAAGCAGATTCCATCCCAGAATACTGCAGGTGTACCCTGAGCAGCAAATCAATCACGCCTAAATGGAGAAAATATGAATCAACTCCTGAGGGGCTCATCCAGACAGACTGTGCATTGCATTTTAAGAAACACACAATGTGCTTCTCGCCCTCGCAGCGACTCCTAAAGCCGAGCAGGGTTTCAAACCAGAATACAGGGTTCAGGCAGTCGCCGTTAACTCCGCCGTCATCTGCTGAGGAGTGTTTGTATGAGCAGTCACACTCCAGAAACATAACGCCGTCTCCCCGCAACCTTAAAGGCACTCAGGCATGTGTCAGCACTAAAAGGTCTCTGTTACGTAGCTGCTCCCTCAGAGACGGAGACACCAGGAGATAGAGCCGTAACTCTTCTTAATGTCCTTTTCTTCCAGCTCGCCACCGTGGGTACTGATGTGATTCACACTCACACACGTCGTCTACATCACTTACAGTAGAGTGGACTCTCACGCCTGACCTTTCGTGAACTTAAAACCATTATTTTACAGAAGGTAATTGATTTTGAAAGTTATGAAGCTTTAATTCACAATGTTTTGTTAAAAAAAAAAAGTCTCACCACGAAGAACAAAAACTTATCTATGATGCGTCAAAGTATTGCACCATTTTTTGAGACTCAGTGCTCAAAAATATGACATCAGGTTTTCACTCCAGCATCAAAACTTAAGAAGATTTATTCTCAATCCCTCTGTAAGACCTAGATTGGAAAAGAAAATGACATCTAACATTCATCATTTGCCCTATAAAACCATTTTAAAAACCTTAAAAATCTTTAAAGTGACTGTTTGCAGAATACATTTTTAGCAAACTGCATCGCCCCCTCTGGTCGGATGACAAACTGTTGTGTCTCGTGTATTTGTTTTTGCAAGATGAATGGAAATCAGAGCTTACTTTCAACATAACTTTTTATTTATCTAAGAAGACGTTTTTATCGAATACAACGCAACAACATGATGTATTTATCAACAGTTACACAGCACTGTTGTTTGAAAAGTGACAAAAAACAAACTTTGTGAGTTTGTACTGTAGTTTAGTAGCCAGCTACATTTGACATATGGACACTCAAGTTTGAACAAATCACTGCAGTGTAAGTTCATTGTTGGATTTTGTAATTTTAGTTTGTTGTTTTATTTCGAGATGGAGACCTTTAATTAGGGGGAGGTGGTTGGCGTGACAGCCCATTGCATGGCTGGGTCTGCACTTTTCCCTTTTTGTTCCTTTTGACCGGAGTCACCAGCTCTTTTTTGATCGTTTGTGTTCATTGAATTCAGTTAGGTAGTTAAAAAAAAGCCTTGGGATTTAAACTGACTTTCCTTGTGCTGACCTCTATTAAGTTACAGTCTCCTGCACGAGTCCTGAGCTAGTTTTGTGCAAAGGAGGCCATAACACGATCACTGTTAAACTGCTCACAGCCCATTAAAGATTGTATCATTATAGAGGACGTATTATACTTTTTTTTAGGGATTTATTTCCATCCAGTGTGTCATTAATTTTTCACCAAGATCTTGCAATGATGATGGTAGAGTCTGACCGCTGCACAAAGTCTTCTCCAGAACATCCCAAAGATTCTCAATGGGGTTAAGGTCTGGACTCTGTGGAAAATGATGTCTCATGCTCCCTGAACCACTCTTTCACTATTTGAGCCCGATGAATCCTGACATTGTCATCTTGGAATATGCCCGTGCCATCAGGGAAGAAAAACTCCATTGATGGAATAACCTGGTCATTCAGTATATTCAGGTAGTCAGCTGACCTCATTCTTTGAGCACATACTGTTGCTGAACCTGAGCAACTGC
>RPOG01002942.1:35273-76300 GCA_008086565.1 Thalassoma bifasciatum | reverse complement strand
TCACTACAGACACTTGAGAGATACTTGCCAATAATTTCACACAGAAAAAATAACAGGAACATATAAATATATTTTCATATATTTGGTTGCACCACCTGACATTTTTGGGTGCTCAAATTAAAAATACTAAAAAATAATGAACCTAAAATCTTTGAAATGTTGGTCAACTACTGAAATCTGTTAGAAAACATAATTCATCTCTCAGAAATATCTTTTTAGACCCTCTTTTTGTCACCGACCCTTTTACAGCAGATGTTTTCTGTTCTACACCAGAGTTACTCAACCAAAGAGACAAACTGTTAAAAACTACCTTTACAAAAGAAACTATACAAGTGGAGAAAAGAGGCAAAAACAGCAAAGAGGAGAAATAAAACTTAGTTGAGGTGGTAAAATGGCCAAAAAAAGCCACAAAAAATTGGCATTTAAATTGGGAATAAAACCTGGAAATAATCAAAAAGTAGAAAAAAAATGGTCCAAAAGTGGCAAACAAAAGAGTGAAAATGATGAAAATGGCGCAAAGGCAACAAAAATGAGCACAAAAAATGTTAGAGAGAAGTGCAAAAGATTCAGAAAGTAGCAAAAATGGCGTAAATGTGACAAAAAAAGTGAAAAATGGTCCAAAAGTGGCCAAAGCCAACAAGAATGGTAAGAAAGTTGAGATCAAACCTGGAAAATAGTCATTTTGTTGCAAAAATGTTCCCAGAAGTGGCGAAAAAAGAGAGAAAAGTGTCAAATAAAAAGGGTGAAAACCATTAAAACTAGCGAGAAAATGTGTCGCTGCTCCAAATTTACTAAAACTAAGCTTGAGGTTGTAAATATTGCCAGAAAAAGCAGCAAAAGTTGGCGTAAATTGGATCAGTTTTTGCTACTTTTTTGCTATTTTTTTCCAGGTTTTATCCCAAAAGTACAAAAAAAAGAGTGAAAACAGACTAAAATGCACTTAAGCAACAAAAATTAACAAGAAAATTTTGGAGGAAACTTTAAAAAAAATTACAGAAAGTAGCAAAAAATGGGGGATTAAGTCACAAAAATGGTCAAAATTGGTAAAAACTGTTGGAAATAGTGAAGAAAACTAGTGAAATATGGTAAAAAAATGATCAAAGTCAACAAGAATGGCAAGAAAGTTGGGATTAAACATGTAAAACAGTCAGTTTGTTGCAAAAAATGGACCAAAAGTGGCAAAAACTGGTACGAAAATTGGAAGTGAATCTGAAAATTAGTGAGAAAGTATTTAAAAAAAGTTCCAAAAGTGTTAAAAAAGAAGGTAAAAGTTTTTAAATGTGTAAAAATCAGTCCCAGTTGTAGTGGGTTGTTGTTGTTGTGCTGTAATTAATGAAACTGTTCATGTTCAAAATGAGTTTGTTTAAAATCAGAGAAGATGGAAACTGGAAATAATTAGAGTATTTTTGGTAATTGTTCAGCCCGACTTCACATACTGACACTCTGCCGTCACACACACACACACACACTCAAACACCATCACTAAACTTTCTTCCTTCCTCACCTTGAGGCTGTCGAGCAGCACGGTGGAGGACGACTCCTCCATGGGAGACTCCTGATTGGTCCAGGAGCCCGGGGTTGGTCCGGTCTGGTGCCAGCTGGTGTCTGAGGCTGCAGAGGAGGCTGCAGCCGGCAGGTAATCCAGGCCGAAGCCGCTGGCTGCTCCTGAAAACCAATCAGAGCTCAAATTTCAGCCATCACAGTTTGGACCAGCTCACTGTTAGATTCTGTTCGCAGAGCTCTCAAAGACAAGGAGCTTAATATTCAAACTGATCAACTTTATAGTTTCTTCATAAAAAGTTTGTTCAGGGGGCGCGGATGGCCTAGTGGATATGGCTGCGCACCATGAGGCTTGTCCTCGAGCGGGCGGCCCAGGTTCAAATCCGACCTGTGGCCCATTTCCCACATGTCACTCCCCACTCTCTCTCCCCTTTCCGACGCTATCTACTGTCCTCCTCTATCTAATAAAGGCACAAAGGCCAAAAAAATAACTTTAAAAAAAGAAAAAAAAAAAAAAAAAAGTTTGTTCAGGTTGATGTTTGATGAACAACTTCAGTTGATCAACAGTCCCAAAGTCTCTGTTGTTGTATTTTCTTCTTCATAATGTTCCACACATTTTCAATGGGAGACAGGTCTGGACTGCAGGCAGGTCAGTCTAGTAGCTGCACTCTTCTACTACAGAGCCACGCTTTTATGGGAAGTGTTGCAGCCATCAAATTCAAAATGAGTGAATATTTGTATAAAACAATAACGTTTTTCAGTTTGAATGATAAATATCTTGTCTCTGTGGTTTATTCAGTTGAATAAATGTTAAACAGGATTTACAAATCATTGTTTCCTGTTTTTATTTATATTTATCTGAGCGTAATGTAGCTCCAAACCCTGAACAGCCCCCCCTCCCTCACCGGTCTTGTCGGCCTTCCAGCGGTCCACCACCCTGCGGTCCCGGCTGTCTGGAGTCCCGATGGGCCCGAAGTTGGAGAAGGGCATGGCCCCGTGGTTGTGTGTGGGGGGGGAGGACGGCAGGCTGCTGGGGTTGGAGGAGTGAGGGGATTGGCTGGCTGGGGTCGAGTGATCTGCCAATCAGAAAACAGCTCACGTCAGAACCAGAAACTCCTCCAATCAGAGCGCGTTTACTGACACCCCCACAGGTGAGACGTACCTGAGCTGGCAGGGAGGGAGGGGGACCAGGGAGTCCCTTCAAACAGGGAGTAGAGAGAGGGCTCCTGGTGCATCATGGGAGCATCGGGCTTGGAGCTGGGGGGCAGGTTCTTGCCGTAAGCCTGGCTGAAGATGCTGTTCTGGGTGTAGTCCTGAGGGCGGAGGAGGACACATGTTACACCCCCTAAAAACTAATCCATGTCTCTTTAAAGTGGAATGGATCCACAGGTTTGGACCAATCAGAATAAATCAAACAGAATCTGAAAATTTAGCCTGTAAATATCAGTCTTGTCTATTTGCTTTTCTTTTGTGTTTATAGTTGTTGATAAAACTCTTCATGCAAAATTTGTATTATTACTATTTTACCTTTTATGCCTCACCACTACCTTGTACTGGAGAGCACAGTAAACCACAACTAATTCCTTGTATGTTCAAGCAAACCTGGAGATTAAAGTTGATTCTGAATCTTTGAACCGTCCTATACTGACCCCTGGTGGCAAAGCAGTGTTAACACAGTCACATTATAAAGTTTCAGTCTGATAAAAAAAAGAAAAGACCACAGACTCTGAGGCCTTACCCACACCAAACTGGGTGTTTACAAAACAAATAACTTTCCTCATTTGTTTTTAAAATTACTCTTCATCAGCCAATCAAAATGAATCCCTGTCTGTTCTAACAGATTTAAACACAGGATCTTACGTTTGGATCCATGAAGAGTTTTACTTAAGATTAGGGATAGATTATCGGTCACACCGATAATGTGGCATCTGTAGGGAGGTATTCATTTAACATCATCTCTTAACTTTAAAAACTCCTTTCTTTTTTTTTCAGATTTCTTTGATCTTAAACCACTTGAAAGATAAAATAATATTTTAGAAGTTAATTTCTAGAAGACTTTATTTTGACGTTTCAGACCCTAAAACTCTGGTTACCGGTGAATATTTTGAGTGACTTGAACCTGTGTGAACGTCAGGACTAAACAGATAAAAATATATGCTGTTTCTCAGATTCATGGCTACGTGTGGACATGGTCTGAGAGTCTTGGTTCTGGTTCTGGTTCTGGTTCCAGGTGAAGGCTCTGACCTGCATGGGGAATCCAGAGATGGGCAGGAGAGAGGAGGACTGGCCGACCACCTCAGGACCGCTCTCCATCCTGGTCTGGTTTGGCAGCTGCAGGAACCAAAGAGAGACAGGATCAGGACTCATGGACGACTGCTGCACTCACACACACATTAACTCACACACACGTTAACTCACACACACACACACACACACACACACACACACACACACACACACACAAACATATTCACACAGGTTTAAAATAATGAAACTGTGTTGCAGAATTCAGGGAGTGTAACAACACCATATCTGGTTTTTGGGTTATGAGCCCAATAAAATTTGGATTCTTGGACGTTCACACATGACAATGATCCAAAACACAAGGACAAGTGGACCTGCCATTGGCTACAGCAGAAGAAAGTGAAGGTTCTGGAGTGGCCATCTCAGTCTGACAAGGCCAAGTTAAAGTTTTTAGCTAAAAGTTGAAATTTTGCAAAAAAAAAAGGGGGGGGGGAATCCAAATTTTTTGAGATGAAAGAAAAAAAATTGAAATATATTGTCAAAATTTTGAGAAAAAAAATTCCAAATTTTGAGATAACCCCCCCAACACACATACACACAAAAAAAACTTTGAGGGTAAAGACACATTTTGACACGATTAGGTCAAAATTTTAAGACAAAAGGTCAAATTCAGGATAATTGAGTCAAAATCTGAGATATAAAGTTGGATTATGAGATTTTAAGTTAAAATTTTTCAAATAAGTCAAAATTTTAGATAAAAGTAAAAAATTTTAGATAAAAGTCAAACCTTGAGAAAAGACCGATATTTGAGATTAAGGACAAAAAATTGAGGGAAAAAAATGAAGATTAAGTTAAAATTTGAGATAAAAAGTTGATATCTCAGAGAAGACGTCATTTTCTTTAAATTAAAAAGTGAAACATTTTAGATGAGAAGACAACATTTGGGTCCTGCCATTGGCTACAGCAGAATAAAGTGAAGGTTCTGGAGTGGCCATCTCAGTCTCCTGACCTCAATATCATTGAGCCACTCTGGGGAGATCTCAAACCTGCAGTTCATGCAAGACAGAGCAAGAATTTACAGGAACTGGAGGCTTTTTGCCAAGAAGAATGGTCAGTTTTACCATCTGAGAAAATAAAGACCCTCATCCACAACCAGCACAAAAGACTTCAAGCTGTCACTGATGTTAAAGGGGAAATACACGCTGTTAAGAACTGGGGGAGGGAAAAATCACAGCTTTGGGAATCACAGGATCACGATGTTTGAAATTGTGATTCCGATCAAAAAACGATAAATCGTTCAGCCCTATGTAACATGGTAATGACTCAGAGAAAGAGGAGAAGAATGGGAGATGATGATGATGATGATGAGTTCAGGGGCTTTGGTTTCTGATGCAGCGGCTGAAAGGAGAGGGTGGGGGTGTACGGAGTTAAAACTGTGTCAAAATCCACAAATGCACTGACAGATATATTTGGCTGCATTCGTGTGTGGATTTTGGACACTCCCCTGACTCGCTCCGAGTCACAAATGCACAGACCAATGTCTGTAGCCAATCAGATGTCTCCCTCCTGTTCAGCCAATCACAGCAGCGCAGCTTCGAGGGTTTGTTTCAGTGTGATCGTGTAGCGTTGCATCTGCGCATACAGAAATGCTAACAAACAGAAAGCTTATTATTATTATTATTATTATTATTGTATATTTTTTAAACACATTTTCCAAGTGCTCTACTGGAGAGTATTCAATAAACAGACGTGAGCCTTAAGGAGTTGATAATCAGAAGCTCAGGAAAGTGGGGGGGGGCTTCAGGGCAACTAACGAACGTCACGTCCAAGGAGCAGAACGGACACAGTCGGAGGACGGAGCGCGAGAGCCCGACAAAGATAATTCGGTTTAACCCTTGGGGGTCAATGGACGTGCGGGCGCGTCCAAATGATGTCACCGATTTTAAGACGAAGTGGGAGCAAGAAGCAGCCTCGCTGAATCACGGTTTCAACTTCTGTTGAAAGTGTAGATATAAAACTATTTGCCAGTTTTTGAATTGTGTTGATAAGTGAAGTAAATCCAGAGATATCATGAATCATATATGCCCTACTTTTTATTGACTATTGTGGCGTTCGATGCAGCATGAGACGGTAAAAAGTAGTGATTCTGTTGAGGGCGAGAGTAAGCACTACTAAACAAATATCTCTCTCTCTCTCTCTCCCACACACACACATACACACAAGCGCACACACGCACAAAAACACGATACTATTTTCCTATTGGGTGAAAGTGCACAACATCAGCCAATCACAAAAATTGTATGGTTGCTATGAGTGTGGGGAAGATTTTGAGTGAAATTGAGGCAGATTTGTGAGATTTACTGTGTTTGAATGAGAGACAGGTCCAAGAGAAGGAGTGAGGACTTTGAGTACAGAGAGGTTGATCTGTCTTTTGTTTTGAATGAGGATTGAAATGAGGATGAGGATGTGTGCACACAGCATCTAACTTGGGGGTCTGTGTGGCTCAGATAATTTTGTGAAATATTTTTGTAACTACTGATGGTTTGTAGTTAGTTGTTAATTGTTGTACAAAAACGCCTGGATATTCCCTTTATTTTATGTAAATAGTAATATATAAGAAGGGTTTTTTTTCTAAATTTGGACTTTTTTAGAATCTACAATTCAAGTTTGCATTCTAAGTTATGAAAATTATTTTTTACGTATGTCTGTGGGTGTGGCTCCTGATGGTTGGTAATAGTTGTAAATAGTTGTGCAAAAACGCCTGGAAATTTCCTTCATTTTTATGCAAACAGTTGTATATTGCAGTTTTTAATGATTAATATTTACATTGTTTTTTAACATTTACATTGTATTTTGTCATTTTAAGTTATGAAAATGATTCGTTACAAATGCTTGTGGTCCCTAGAGCAAAAAAAATCAAACTTTTTCTTACTCGGATTTTGTAAAATTTTGCAATTTCAGGTCCAGTGTGCTCACACAGTTTGTAAAAATGAGTAGATATGAGTAAATTCAAACAGGTGGGGTTGTGCTGAAAAAAAGGATACCAAGCAAGGCCAGGCAAACAGTTTTTAAGGTGAAACATGAAGGTAAAATCAAAAGTAGGCAAAAACGGCCAACTGACCCCTTGACTCCAGAGGGTTAAAGAGTCTTTTCCATTAAATCAAAGTTCTGGCGCGAGAGCGATAATAAAGATGATTTTTATAATAATAAAGATGTTAACATTTCTGTATGCGCAGATGCAACGCTAAACCATCACACTGAAACAAACCCTCGAAGCTGCGCCGCTGTGATTGGCTGAATAGGAGGGAGACATCTGATTGGCTACAGACATTGGTCTGTGCATTTGTGGATCCTTATGTGTGCATTTGTGAATTTTGACACTGTTTTAACTCCATAGGGGTGGGGGTGGGGGTGGGTAAGGGTTGGATGTTGGTGGTGCTGAGGCAGAAAACGGGGCTACATACAAATATGTTTGGTCCAGGAGCAGAGCTAAGGGGGCCGGCGGCCAAAGCCTGGAAGAAATCAGGAGGCTTAGTAAAGACCAGCTCCTCCTCCTCCTCAAAATCTGCTAGAGTTTTTAACAGGTCAGGAGGTAGAAGAGGCGAGCTCTTGTTGTCCTGCTGAGAGACGGAGCCAGAACAAAGAGAAAGAAAGAAAGAGAGAAAGGGGGAAAAAGAAAAGAGAGACGGAAAGAAGAGAAGCTGGTGAGAAAAGGACAGAAGACAAGCTCCATCAAACTTTACACAGCTCAGAAAGAAAACACTGGATCATACAGAAAACTCATTTCTACCTGTTTGAAACTTAAAAATTAAAAACTGGATTGTTGATTTTTTTTTTTTTTAATTTTATGCTAAGAGGTCAAATTAATGAGTCAGAATATCAAAACTTCAACTTCATATCCCAATATCTTAAAAGTTTGAATTCATCTCAATATTTTGACTTTGTATCAAAACTTTGATAATTTTCTCATATTTTTCACTTCATCATTTCTATATATATATCGACTTTTTCCTCAAATTTTTCCATTTTTATCTCGATAGTTAGACTTTTGATCTTATAATTTTGACTCTTTATCTCAAAACTTAACTTGCTATCTCAAAACTTTGACTTTATTCCAAAATTATAAATCCAAGTTTCTTTTTTTCACTCATAATTTTGACTATATCATCTTAAAAATGCAAACTTTTTATCTTTAAATTTTGAGTTTTTCTTGCATAACTCAGATTTTTTTTTCAATATTTAGAAATTTTAAAAAAAACTTGGCTTTTTATCTCAATTTTTGTCTTTGTTCCTGAATTTTATCTTTGTTTTACTCACAATTTTGACTTCATCATCTCAAAATGTAAACTTTTTTTTCCTCAATATTCAATCTCTTTTCCTCATAACTTTGCATTAATCTCAAAGATGTCGGCTTAAAAAGTCAAATCAATGTGAAAAAGTATAAAAATTTCAACTTTTTATCCCAATATTATAACATAGCACGTAATTTTGAATTTATCTCAGTATTTGTTCTTTTCAATATCTTAACTTTGTATCCCAAATAATCAAGTCTCAAAACTTAGGAATAATTTTGACTTCATCATTTCAACATTCTGACTTTTTCTCAAATTTTTCATTTATTATCTCTATATTGAGACTCTTTCTCTCAAAATTGAGATGTCTAATCTCATAATTTTGACTCAATCGAAACTTAACTTCTTATCTCATAATTCCAACTTTTGATCTCAACATTCAGAAATTTCAAAAATCTTGACTATCTCAAAATTCTCATTCTTTATCTTAAAATTTTGAGTTTTTAATCTCATAACTCTGACTTTTTCTCAATATTTAAAAATTTTTTTTTTTTTAAACTTGGCTTTTTATCCTAATTTTTGTCTTTTTTCCTGGATTTTATCTTTGTTTTACTCACAATTTTAACTTCTTCATCTCAAAATTTAAACTTCTTTTCCTCAATATTTCATTTTTTCTTCATAATTTTGCTTCAATCTCAAGGATGTCAGCTTAAATTCAGAATGGTCGACAAACTTGACTTTCTACCTCATAGTTTTCACTCTTTGCCCCTAAAATTTTGCTTTTCCTCTCAAAATTTTCACTTTTTTTACTCTTAAAATTGAACCTCATCATCTCAAAATGTCAATTTTTCATCAGATAATTTCCACTCTTGATCTCAACTTTCCAATTTTCAACGGACTGGACTTTCTATCTCAAAATCTTGACTCTTTGCATCAAATTTTGCCTTTTTTTTCTTCAAAATTTTGACTTTTTCTCAAATTTTTCATTTATTATCTCTATATTTAGACTCTTTCTCTCAAAATTGAGATGTCTAATCTCATAATTTTGACTCTATCCAAACTTAACTTCTTATCTCATAATTCCAACTTTTGATCTCAACATTCAGAAATTTCAAAAATCTTGACTTTCTATCTCAAAATTCTCATTCCTTATCTTAAAATTTTGAGTTTTTAATCTAATAACTCTGACTTTTTCTCAATATTTAGATTTTTTTTTTTTTTAAACTTGGCTTTTTATCCTACTTTTTGTCTTTTTTCCTGAATTTTATCTTTGTTTTACTCACAATTTCAACTTCTTCATCTCAAAATGTAAACTTCTTTTCCTCAATATTTCATTTTTTCCTCATAACTTTGCTTTAATCTCAAAGATGTCAGCTTAAATTCAGAATGGTCAACAAACTTCACTTTCTACCTCATAGTTTTCACTCTTTGCCCCTAAAATTTTGCTTTTCCCCTAAAAATTTTCACTTTTTTTACTCTTAAAATTGAACCTCATCATCTCAAAATGTCAATTTTTCATCAGATAATTTCCACTCTTGATCTCAACTTTCCAATTTTCAACGGACTGGACTTTCTATCTCAAAATCTTGACTCTTTGCATCAAATTTTGCCTTTTTTTTCTTCAAAATTTTGACTTTTTCACAATTTTTCATTTATTATCTCTATATTTAAACTCTTTATCTCAAAATTGAGATGTCTAATCTCATAATTTTGACTCAATCCAAACTTAACTTCTTATCTCATAATGCCAACTTTTGATCTCAACATTCAGAATTTCAAAAAGCTTGACTTTCTATCTCATAATTTTGACTTTTTTCCCACAAAATTATCACTATCTCAAAATTCTAATTCTTTATCTTAAAATTTTGAGTTTTTAATCTCTTAACTCTGACTTTTTCTCAATGTCAATTTTTCATCTCATAATTTCCACTCTTTATCTGAACTTAAGAATTTTCAACAAACTGGACTTTCTATCTCATAATCTTGACTCTTTGCCTCAAATTTTGCCCTTTTTCCCTCATAATTCTGACTTCATCATCTCAAAATTTAAACTTTTAACCTTAAAATCTAATTTTTTTATCTCATAATTGTGGCCTTTATTTCTCGACAAAGCCAAGTTTTGTTTTGTTTTTTTTAAAATGGCAGAAATGGGCTTCCATAGGATCACTAATCCAGGTTGGATTCCAGGGGAAAAGTGTTAAAAATCCACCAGAGAAACAGCAGAAAGGAAGAGACTGAGAGGGAAGCAGACGAAGAGAAAGAGCAGCAGAACAGGACCCCCCCTTCCCCCTTCCTCCTTCTCCCCCTCCTCACCTCAAACGGGGGTCCCCGGGGCCCGGCTGAGGGGTCCTGGTCCGGACACATCCCCCCCGGCGGCCTCTTCATCCTGTCGGCCATGACGGCCAGCCCCTCCCCTAACCTGTAGGATGGTTCCCAGTAGAAGTCCTGCATCTTCACGTTGGGGTACTTCATCTTCTTGTCCATGTTGGGGGGCTGCAGCGGGTGCTCGTACAGTTTCAGGGGGTCCTGGGCCGCCATGTAGAAGGCCGCCTGCTGCTGCTGCTGCTGGGACTGAGGCTGCTTCATGGACATCTGCATGGGGGGGATCTTCTGCAGCGCCGCCTGGGCCTGGTTCCACATCTGAGCCGGCTGATCCTGGACCTGCATGAACTACAGAGACAAACAAGCACAGAGAACGTCACTGACTGCAGCTTCAACACCAGCTGATCCTGGTTCTAAGAGAGTAAAGCTGATACTAAAAGGTGACGTGGACGGACTGCCGGTCACTCATTGGTCAGAGAATGTCGTCTCTGCAGCTTCTGACTCTGAACAAATCACTTACAAGAGGCAAAGGAATAAGTCAGCGACGGGTTTTTAATGACATTTAAACCTGACGGCACAGAACCAGACTGAATGAAGACAAAATACAGCCCTAAAATGCTCCTTCATGATTCCTAAAGAAGTTAAAAGTCCTTTTTAAAGCAAAAAGAAGTTAACAGCAAAGATAGTTGGCTTTAAAGAGTCTTTTAAATTAAATCAAAGTTGGTGGGTGCAGGAGCGATCTGTCTGCCACGAGAGTCTTTAAGCACCAATCAGTCCATTAATCCACAGGGAACCAAAAAGGAAAACCAGTTCAAAGAAGAATGATTGATCAACAACAAATCTCTGCTATACCAGGCCCAAAAATCAAAAATTAAAGTGATCTCACTGGATCCAGGGAAGAGTTGATGTCANAGCTCCTTCGTTTTCCTCCGCGTGCAGCAGCACCAGGCTGTTGTTTACCTCCGTTGTCATGACGACCCACATTGAGCCGCTGTATTACTTTAATGAAATCTTTTTAAAGCTTTTTTTTTTTCCTTTAAAGACCACGGTGGCACATATGTTAGTACAAAATGATGTTTGTGTGGCGTTATAGATGAACATGCACGCACTTCTGCGCAGCACTTTAGCGCAGCTGTGTTATAAGATCCACGCCCACCGTGAGTCTGTAGTCGGGCTAGAGGAAAAGAACCAAACCCAGGAGAGACCAGTAGAGTAGAGCTGGAACTGTAGAGTGGAAAAGCGCCATTGGTCTTGTTTAAAATATCTGCTTTCTCATGGGGCGAATAAGTTAAGTAACGTAAGTATTAGATTATCGATAATGATGGACTGAATCATTTCTTATGGATTCTTACTGTAAGTACCATAGACTGTAATTGTTGCTGTTTATAGTTTAGGATTGTGTTCAGCACTTTGCCGACATCCTTGTTTTTAAAGTGTTTTATAAATGAAGTTGGTCGAGTCTGTAGCAGCAGTGGTGGTGTCAGAGCTTGAGTGTTTGACTGACCTGCTGCAGCCCCGGGTGGTGGGGGGGGCTCTTCCCCATCCCGACCTGCTGCCCCGGTTTGGTTGGAGACTGCTGCTGCTGCTGGTTCATGGCCTGAACCTGCAGCTGAACCGTCTGCTGCAAAGCCTGCTGGGAAGGCGGCTGGGTCTGCGGCTGCTGACTCTGCGAGGGACCCTGGTTCATGGGCCCCGGGACCTGACCCGAAGACCCCGGCCCCTGACCCGGACCGGGACCCGAGGGCCTCTGCTGACTGTAGGGAATGTGAGACTGCTTCCCGGCCTGGGCGCCGGCCTGCGTGTGGACGCCGGGCTGGAGAAACGGCGCCGGGACGGAGACTCCGGCGGAGAAGGTGAAGCCTGGATTCACCTGAAGTCCTGGGAACGCCACGGGGGGAGGGATCACGTAGGCCGAGGGGGGGAAACCTGTGGAGGAGCCAATCAGGAGCCAGGATTTAGACCAGTGATTCCCAACCTGTATGTAATGTGTGTGTCTCTGTGGGGATGTAAAAACTTATTTTTAAAAAGTTCTTTAAAAATGGATAAAAACATATTTCTGAGAGAAGAATTATGTTTTCTAACAGATTTCAGTAGTTGACCAACATTTCAAAGTTTTTAGGTTCATTATTTTTTAGTATTTTTAATTTGAGCACCCAAAAATGTCAGGTGGTGCAACCAAATATATGAAAATATATTTATATGTTCCTGTTATTTTTTCTGTGTGAAATTATTGGCAAGTATCTCTCAAGTGTCTGTAGTGACTCATACATTTTCATTTTGTGTGTTTCATTTCTTTTATTTGTGAATAAGATAAATAATTTGATGTNTTTTATTTAAAAAGGTTCAAGCATAAAATAATGCCACTGTATTTTTAATTTCCATTTACAATAACTGACATTCAATTTTTAGAGTTTAATTACTGTGGATACTTGTCAGGACGGTTGCACCACCTGACATTTTGGGGGTTTGAGGAACCAAAACACAAAAAAACATGTTATATTTTAATAGTTTAAAGATGTGTTCAAATAACACAGGTTTCATAGAATAAAGAAATACATGTGATGAAATACTCAATTCATGATGGAAGGAAATATTGCACTCAGACACAAAAAAGGGGACGTCACCTCATTGACCCAATTACATAAAAATATAAACAACTAATAATGTTTTAAATGTGAAGGAAAAAGTGTAAAAATAGTGTAGTTTTTTTTACCAAAGTTAGTGCAAGCAAATGGGTGATTTTCTATAAATTTTCAAGGAGGACATGAGAATCAAGGTGACGTTGATAAACTCCTCTCTTCTTTTCCGCTCTGTTAATGAATGTTGCTGGTTATGAAACTTGAAAATCTGACACTTCTGCCAGTTTTTTCAGGTTTTGGTTTGGACATATGGTTTATAAATGCCAGTCATTTTAAAGTGAGTGTTATTTTTCATTTTTGCCCCAGCAGGTTTGGTATCTTGAGGGTTAAACATGTTCAAATATTAATGTACATATAAATAAAAAGTGCCCCAAAAACATTATATGACCTCTGTATTTATGGGATCAGAGTTGGGCCACGAAAATGTTTGAGACTTAAAAGTTGGCCCTGAGCTAAAAAAGGTTGGGAACCACTGATTTAGACTTTCACACACACAACAATAACATGTAGAGTGTGTGTGTGTGTGTGTGTGTACCAGGTCTGCTGGGCAGTGGGGGGAAGGCTCCAGGATGGTGGATGGGGATGAACTGGGAGGAGCAGGTGGTTTGAGTTTGTGTCCCAGGAGTCTTCTTGGTCTCAGACACCGGAGTTTTCCTCAGCTCCGTCTGCGCTTTCACCTGAAGAGAGAAACCACATGTCTGTTTAAACTCATCAAACCTTTAGAAACAGCCACTGTTAGATCCATCAAGTGTTTAATAACCTGCTGCTGATGCTGGAAAATCTACTTTTTTAGTTCCGTGAGTGCTGCCTTTGACTCTGTTCATCATTTTATTTTCCTGAAACAACTAAAAACTGGGCCATCATATCTGGTTCATGTTCTGAAGCGGATCAGTGGTGTTCCTCAGGGCTCACTCCTTGGAAAGACTGCTCCAAAAGAGCGGATGAATATATATCGAGCGTCTAAAAAGCTCTGAAGCTAAAGAAGGATTTATGCTGCCGACCAGACACTTGGTTTCACATCCTGCCTCACGACAGCTGTATAGCACAGTTAGTGCTAAAGTGTGAGGGGAGCTCAAACACTTTACAGTTTGGTGGCAAAATGAACATTTCAGTGAAAGGAGATAAACTTAAGATGGTCGTGTTCATGTCTGATGTTTACGTTCGTAGTCTCAGGACAGCATTGGATTAAAGCGTGCTGTACTGTATCTCTTTTATTTCTTTTATATTTTCAGTCTTTATTCTGCACTAGGGGTGTAACGGTTACCGGTGTTATGGTTAACCCCGGTAAAAATGCTGACGGTAACCATAACCGTCGTCATGCCAAAAATGTGGTTTCCCAACTTGAACAGAATCTCCTCAACTAGCTGCGCAGGCGACTGTGTAGCCTCCACTTTCCGTTTAAACTTTATTGAGATAAGAAACTGAATCATGGCGGCAGGAGGAGACGACAGCGTTCAGGACTTTTATCATCCCTCTGACTCTCAATTCACACATAAAGCGTCTGCTCTGCTGAACGTCAGCGCCGCGCGTTTTCAGTCAGAGCATTCACTCCACGCGCCACTGAGCGTCTGCTTCAGGAGACACTGACAGCAGCTACAACTGTTTCACTGCGAGTCTGTTTTCGCCCGACTGTACCGCAGAAACGCTTCTGCAGAGCAGATCACACCAAACAGGAAAAAGCTTCGAAACAAACAAAGCATCCGATCATTTCAAAATAAAACACCATGTTCCTGCTCCCATATTGAGCAGACGCTTGAGCAAACAAACAGAAAACAATGTGTTTAAGCACCTGCGTCTGGAAATGCAATTGAATTTTTTGAATTTGTATAATTTCAACTACTGGAAATGTGCCTGACAAATCAGCTGTTTGCATTAGTTATTCTCAAGTTGCTCAAGTTGGGAGCAGGAACACTGTGTTTTATTTTGAAATGATCGGATGCTTTGTTTGTTTCGCGGCTTTTTCCTGTTTGGTGCGATCTGCAGAACGTGTTTCTGTGGTACAGTCGGGCAAAAACAGCTGTTAACACTCTGAACCCTTGTTCCTGTGGTGTAAATAATTGCACCTTTGACAAGGTTTTGCCTAAATTTTTGAAATATAATCAACACTGTTAGATTGTTTTAAACTATTTCAGTTTGTTTAGATCTGTCAGTGCTTTCTGAACATATTGAACACATTTTCAAAAATTCCGCTATAACACCGTGAGCTTAAATTTTCATACCGTGACAACCCTAATCTGCACTGCTCTTTGTTGCGTTGTTTTGAAAAGTGTTTCATAAATATCTATTCTCTCTTTTACCTGTTTGACGGCCTCAGACGTTTTCTCATGAGCAGCTTTCTTCAGCTCGCTCTTCCTCTTCCCGTCCCTCTTCAGCTCTCCTTTCCCAGCAGCCCCGTTCCCTTTGCTGAAATCTCGCCGCTCCTTCCCGCTGTCCTTCAGGTGATGGTTTCTGGCGGGTTCGCGGCTCTGCTCTCTGGGTTTGATGTTCTCTTTGAAGGTGACGACCGGGCGGTCGCTGCCGTCGGGCCACGAGCTCTGCGTCTTCCCCGCCGACAGCACCGACTTCAGCCCCGAGTTCCCGCCGTCGTTGACCGTCTGCTCGCCGTTGGAGGACTCCTGCAGAACGGGCGCCTCCTTCTCCTGCGGCTCCTCGATGGCCTGCTCGGGGATGTCGGTGATGAAGACGAGGAGGCCGTCCTCGCTCACTCTGCACTGGATCAGCCTGCAGAAATAAAAACGCTGTTTACAACAGGGGCGTCCAAACGTTTTTCCAAAAGAGCCGTATTAGTTATCATAGTTACGTTTACTGACAGTGAAAGTTACAAATGAGTGCTCTATTTGAAAAATATTTCTTTTCTAGCGATTTCTGAAACAAAACAAAACAAAAAACACAAAAATTGGTCTCTTAGTTAAGTCAAACATGCTTGTGCTGTTATTTCTTTGAGCAAAAAAACCAAACCTGGGAAAAAAAATGAAATTTTTTTATAGCAAAATCAGGATTTGGACTTTATCTTGTTTGTTTAACAGACAATTATAAAAACATTTTTAACCCCAAATATCTCTGATCCTGCATTCTGAACCATTTTATGCATTAACTTTTGTCTTTTCTGGACCATTTCATAACTTCAATTCAGTCTTTTATCCTCTTGTGTTTTTTTACTCCATTATGCCACATGCAATTGAATAGTCAGCTGTAAGAGTTGCTGAGTTTTTGCAGACTGTACAGAGCTTTGTAAAGTTACTCATGCACAGTTCAAATCTTTGTGAGACATTACCGGATATAGGGCTGGGGGATATATGGAATATACTCGATATGTTGTGGGTTGTTCCACGTGGGATGTATAAAATGACTATATCGCGACCATCGAGTATAAATTGCCAGGTAAATGTTTTGAGACGTCAGTCTGTAATTTTCTTCAGTTGCGTTTCTTTCTCTCTCTGCTGCTGCTTCTCACACTAAACAGCTCACTCCCCGCCCCATCCAGAAAACTCTCCTCATGCCTGTTTCTGTGTTAGGAGACGAGAGTAAAGACGCTGCTTTGTCACCTGTGTGATCCTCACCTGATTATCTCCCAGCTCTTCACCACAAAGAAGAGAAACAAACGTGACGTGTTCTTAAGGTTCAGTTTCATTCTGTCTGAGCTTCATTTGGCGTTATTTACCGCTGAATACCAAAAAAATGTGAGCTGAGATGTTTTTAGAAAACAAAGTTTTACAGCGTCACCACAAACGTACACAAAGGTCTAATAACGCTCTAAAAATAAAACTCTGAGCTGTTAAGTAAACAGAGGAAGGAGGAGAATCCTCAAACTGTCGTGTTGCACATTAAAGATTCCCACAGACGTTTCACGGAGCGTTCATTCACGTGTCTCGGTTTATTGTCCAACCAACTTCCTGTCATGAACCTGCGTGTCCTTCAAAATAAGAGCATACTGTAAAACTAACATTACACCACAAAAATTCAGAGACAGACGTCACTAACAGAGTCATTTCAGCTCCACAAACAGTAACAAGGAGCTGATTTATGGAAATAAAAGTTAGATTAAGTCATCCTCAGTTTCAGTTCATGTTATTTTCAACTTTTTTCAATCTTCATTGTTGTAATTTTAGAAATCTATTGAGACAGTCATGTGATACATTCAACCAGATAAATAAATCTGAATGAAATCTTTTACTGGAATTGAAAATATGTAAATATATAAAGTAAACGACCTGATTTTGATTTTTCCCTTTTTGGCAGCAAATGTTAGAAATCTGACTGAAAGGTTTGCTTGAATCATTATACTGGTGTCATTTCATTAATTAAAAGGTTGAATTGAACATTTAATATAGTGATTTACAGGAGAAATCAAAATATCCAGATATATATCGTGTATCGAGGTATAGCAAAAAAATATGGAGGTATTGATTTTAGGCCATATCGTGCAGCCCTAACCAGATACATAAAGTTTTGGGTTTTTTTGTAAAGCACTTGACAGAAACTGTGAATCAGCACAAATAGAATGTGATTAATTTATGTGAAAAAAATTAATCCATAGTGAGATGAAAGCTGAGGGTCGCATGAAACACACACAATTGGCCACGGAGCCTTAGTTTGGACATCCCTGGTTTAAAAATCTCATATAAAGGATTTTCCAAACTGGTGGACTCACCGCGGCTGGTTGTCTGCGACCCACTTCCCCAGACTGATGAGTCTCTGGTGTCTGGCGTGGACCGGCAGACCGTCTCTGTCCACCAGAATCCCCTGATGACCTTTGGTGAAGTCCAGAGATCTGCAACGTAAACCAAAACCACTGAGTGTTTGTCACTAACACGGTGAAACAACAACAAAACAAACAACCGAAAAACAAAACTAAACATCTGTGAGAGAATCCTCCAGGTGGATTAAAGTGAGTTTTCTGCTCATCCATGGTCAAATCTTATCTTTACCTGAGAGCTGGACGCAGCGCCAAGAAACCCTGCAGCTCAAACTCCTCTGGCAGGGGCGTCACTGCAGAGAAAACAAACGCACCTTCAGCTTCACAAAACACAGAACTAAAGCATCTCTTAAAAAGTGTCCTGAAATATGCAAAAAGAGGAACAAATGTCTGAAAAATAGTGATTTTTCAGCAAAGATGTGGAAGCAAAAACAAAACCAGAGGATAAAAAGTGGAAAAACGAAAGTGTGCACATTCCCAAATACACCATCCTTTTACGCTTTGAATCCGAACAAGTGTTTTTGTCTCATTTTAAGCACAAATTGTCCAGAAAAATGTCTCACTCCCTGATATTAAAAGGTAAAACTAACACTCCCATTTTTTCCTTTTTTTAATCTTGTGTCTTCCATGTTGTTTTGATTATTTTTGTTGTGCATTTCTGCTTTTATTTTTGTTTTGAAGTGACCTTGAGTGTTGAGAAAAGTGCTTTTTAATAAAATGAATTGCTATTATTATTATTATACTTATTATTACCTTGTTTTCACATTGTATCTCTTTTTCCAGTGTCAATCATTCCTTTGAAGTTTTATTTTCTACATTTTTAACTCACATTTACCCGGATTGTTTTGTGTTCACTACACAGAAACTTAACGTGCAGTCTGGTTGTAGTTTATTTATGAAAAATAAATACTGAACTTTCCTGGACTTGTCAGGTAAATGTGGCTCAGATTAAGTCTAATCAGACAATTTGAACTAAAAGTAGGACAAAACAATGAGAGGAAAGAGTTCAGGCTTTGCAGTGAATTCAGCAAAACATTTCAAAATAAAAGCTTTTGATTGGTCAGGTGCATCTGAAATCAGTGGGAAATCATAGAATTAGAGAGGCTTTTATTCTGAAGGCTAACAGGATATGAGGCCAGTGAGTGAGTTAACCTGAGGTTGTACCTGGGGAACAGGACACGTCGTCTTCTTTGGGCTGGAAACTGTTGAGGATGGAGACGAGCCAGGGCCAGACGCTGAGACACGGGGAGAAAAAGAGAGAGGGGGGGGTCACACACCTGTTCAAAGATCACACACACACACACTAGGGGTGTAACGGTTACCGGTGTTACGGTAAACCCCGGTAAAAACGCTGAGTGTCTGTTCCGAGAGACACTGACAACATCCTGCAACTGTTTCACTACGAGCCCGTTTCTGCCCGACTGTTCTGCAGAGCAGATCGCACCAAACAGATAAAAGCTTCGAAACAAACAAAAAATCTGATCATTTCAAAATAAAACACCACATTCATGCTTCCAATATGAGCAGACACTTGAGCAAACAGTCTGCTTCTGCACCTGCATCTAAAAATGCAGAAGAACAGCTTGATTTTTTGGACTTGTATAATTTCAACTACTGTGAATGTTCCTGACAATCAGCTGTTTACATTAGTTATTCTCAAGTGTCTGCTCAAGTTGGGAGCAGGAACACTGTGTTTTATTTTGAAATGATCGGATGCTTTGTTTGTTTGTTTTCCTGTTTGGTGCGATCTGCTCTGCAGAACGTGTTTCTGCGGTACAGTCCGGCAAAAACAGCTGTTTGCATACTGAACCCTTGTTCCTATGATGTTAATAATTGCACTTTTGATAAGGTTTTTCCTATATCGTTGAAATATAATCGACACTGTTAGATTGTTTTCAACTATTTCAGTTTGTTTAGATCTGTCAGTGCATTCTGAACATATTGAACACATTCTTAAAAATACCGCGATAATACCGAAAACCGTGGTAATTTTGGTCACGATAACCATGAGCTTAAATTTTCATACCGTGACAACCCTAACACACACACACACACACACACACACATTCAGAGAGCGTGGGAACACTCACTGCTGCCTCTTGTCCACGGCGGCCTCCTGCAGGACGCTGGGCCTCAGTCTGAGCCAATCCAGAGAGACTTTGATGGCGGGGAGAGGACACTCCCCCATGATCTCCTCCCCCCGGCTCCTGTTGAGCAGAGCGCGGCTGCACATGACGCCCAGGAAGGACACTGCGGGGACAGACAGAGATGGTTACCATGGTAACTATGGATAATAATGATAATGATGATGAAGAAAGTCATCCTCACTGAAGAGTCCCAGCAGCTGGAACCAGCTGATCTGCTGCTCGCCGCTGTAGCTCTGCTCGCCGCCGCCGTCAGCGCTCAGGTCTCTGAGGTGGTGCAGCTCGAACAGGTTGATGACGGTGATGTGGACGAGCTGCTGAGAGCTGAAGGCTTTCTGCAGGATCAGCCTCTGCACACACACACACACACANCATCATCTACGTGTGTGTGTGTGTGTGTGTGTGTGTGTAAACCTACCTGTCATGTCCGCCTTCAGGGCCTCTGCCTGTCTGCTCGTATATAAACACAGAGAAAGAGGAGGTTAAATTGTTTTCTATGAAAGATACACACACATGAAACCAACATGTAAACACACACACACACACATGAAACCAACATGTAAACACACACACACACACATGAAACCAACATGTAAACACACACACACACACATGAAACCAACATGTAAACACACACACACACATGAAACCAACATGTAAACACACNGCAACCAAATATATGAAAATATATTTATATGTTCCTGTTATTTTTTCTGTGTGAAATTATTGGCAAGTATCTCTCAAGTGTCTGTAGTGACTCATACATTTTCATTTTGTGTGTTTCATTTCTTTTATTTGTGAATAAGATAAATAATTTGATGTTACAATAACATTTCACATTATTACATTGGTTGTACCACCTGACATGGAAATTGTTCCAGTCACCAATGAAGTGAAAAAAGCTTTTTTATCAGTATTTCAGAGAAATCTACAAACTTTTCCACTTGGTCACAAATGTCATTTGGGCTCCTCTGGCTGATGCAGTTTCCTGTTTCCTGTTTTATTCTCTTCACTTTAAAATAAAAGTCTAATGTTACGGTTGCACCACCCTGACATTTGACAAGGTGAAAATTACGGGACAAAAGTTTTTGACATTTCTCAACAGCTTTAAAATTCTTTTTATTTGCAAAGAATGTTTTATTTAAAAAGGTTCAAGCATAAAATAATGCCACTGTATTTTTAATTTCCATTTACAATAACTGACATTCAATTTTTAGAGTTTAATTACTGTGGATACTTGTCAGGACGGTTGCACCACCTGACATTTTGGGGGTTTGAGGAACCAAACACAAAAAAACATGTTATATTTTAATAGTTTAAAGATGTGTTCAAATAACACAAGTTTCATAGAATAAAGAAATACATGTGATGAAATACTCAATTCATGATGGAAGGAAATATTGCACTCGGACAAAAAAAGGGACGTCATTGACCCATATCAGTCCATCTCAACTCTGTAGTGGAAATCACCACATGGACTTAAACAACAAGAACCACACAAAGAGAAAACTATAAACTTTTCTTCAATGACTGACTGCACAACAAAAAATCACAAAACATCAATGTTAGAGCTGTTTTTCTCCGTGTGTGTGTGTGTGTGTGTGTGTGTGTGTCTTTAATACTGTGACGTTGCTTCCTGCCGCAGACACACCAGCCTCGCCTCTCTCTCTCTCTCTCTCTCTCTCTCTCTCTCTCTCTGCGGCTGCTCCCTGCCTTCATAACAACCGGATACAGTCCGGTTACTCAGACCCACACAGGACCGGGACCGGGACCGGACCGGGACACAGGACCGAGCACAGCGGAGCTAAAGACCCGGAGATAAACATGTCAGAGACGGTGAAGACCCACGTCATCCTGCTCTCCTGCGGGAGCTTCAACCCCATCACCAAGGGACACATCCATATGTTCGGTCAGTGTGTGTGTGTGTGTAGGTGTGTGTAGGTGTGTGTGTGTTTTCAGCAGACCCCCCTGAATCCTCCTGAACCCCCCCAGCAGGACCCGGAATCCTGAACAGGTCTGGTCTTGTTGGTCGCTGTTCATCAGGGAGGTGGTGCTGAAATGGGCGACGTCTCTCTCTCTCTCTCTCTCTCTCTCTCTCTCTCTCTCTCTCTCTCTCTCCGACATAAGACGCAGTGAGAAAGAACAGAAATCCTGTGTAATAATCTCAGTGTTCGTGCTTTGAAGTGGTTGAGGGTGTAAAAGCTCCGTGCCGAGGCCCCGCTCACCGTGTGGCGCAGCCCCGAAATGAGGCCTCCCTCCCCGGCCTCATCAGGAGCAGAGCTCGGCCTCTGAGGATGGATCATCCTCATTTCTATCTCTGTCCCCAAAATCACCACGTGGTGTTTTTTTCAGAGTCTCCACCTCACAGAGAAAAAAAACAAACAATAGGATCATAGTGTTTCATTCAGCTCTTTGGAAACAGTCTGAGGATCCAGCAGACCTGGTCTCAGAGGGAGGGGGGGGGCAGACCCTGTGGTGTGATTAATAGTGTCCTGAAATTAGTTCTAAATTTAACAGGAAGTCACTGTAATGATGCAAGAAGAGAGGAAGAATGAAACTGAAGCAGGGGTGCGCTCAGACATTTTGAAGGGCAGGGGCAAATTTAAAAAAGGCACATTCTTTTTTTTTGGGGGGGGGGGGGTTTACATGTTGGATTCCTTGTGTGTGTGTGTGTGTGTGTGTGTGTGTGTGTGTTTACATGTGCAGTGCAGGTTTTTTCACAGTTGGGCAATGAGTGTTTGTTTCATCATGTTGAATTAAAATCAAAATGCTGCACAATTTGAGGTGTAAAGTTTAAAGTTGCAACATAATTCAATAAATTATGTTATAACTTGAAAAACACTGAAATATGGAGTGAAAATTTACAGAAAAATTTTGTAGCTGTTGCAAGATTAGAGAAAAAAACGACTTGTGATGAGATGAAAATCAGTATGTCAGGAAATAAGAGTTGAAATGTTACAACATAAGAGTTGTAATGTCTTTTTATTTCTAACATTTTGATGAACCACAGTCATGATGTGATGAAAAAATGTTGTAATGTCATGAGATTTAAATCTGAATGCAAAGAAAGTAAAATAAAAATTTTAAGTTACCCTGGCTACCAGAACGTCCAGCTACATAAGAACAATAATAAAATCTCTCAAAATATCTTAGTTTGTATAAAATTAGAAAGAATATTTTCACCTGTAGGCCGCCATTGTTGTTTACGCCGCAATAACGTCTGGGTAGTGATGTCATATGGTTGCACCGGGCTGGATCTCATGCAGGATCATATAAGTCCTGGAGCGGACTTCAGTGGTTTCCAGAGGAAGTTTTGTGGGTTTGTGTTGGAAAATAGTCGGCACAGCATTTGGCTTTAGTCTCCGTTTATAATGACCCACACCTGTCAGCTCTTTCATCAGCATGGGCCGGCTAAATGCAGCAAATGCTTCTGGGGAGAAGTGGCCAGAACATAGCCGCGGCTCCATGGGAAGTTGTTTACGCCCACAAGACATTTCCCACAACTTCCTTCTTTTCTTGTCTTTTGGGAAGCTGTGCAGACTAACATCAGTCTCCTTGTTTCCTTTGGACTGAAAAGTGCACCCAAAAGCAGCCACATGTGGCATTATTATGTTTTTTTCGCTCCTCAAACCTCGTGACTTACAGCGACTGGTAGTGAGGAAACGGCCAAATCCAGATGCTCGGCACCAAGCAACCAATCTATGTCATCAACCAACCAATTTGTTATGTCTTTGAACAACAAATTCTAGCTTGAGACAAACATTTAAACAGACTCATGCCTGTTAGTCCTTCCAGTCAGGGTTCCCTTTAAAGGTTGTGATGGACTTGGTTTAGTTCCTCCGAAATAATGGTCTTCTTTAAATTTGACCCATTTTTTTAAGCATTGACCAATCAGGTGTCTGCAGGTTTTGGTGTTGTTCTCCTGGCTGGCTCGCCAATTATAGCTTCATTTTAACGATAGACACTTTTCCCCAGAGCTACAGGCCTCTTTATCCACAATAACCTGACCCCCTGCTGTGATTGACTTAGTTTAGTTTCTCCTAATCAAGGGTTTTCTTTGAGCCTCATAATGTTTCTGTCAGCTCTATTGTTAAGCTCATGTTTTAGCCTTTTGTTTATGTTTTAACCTTTTGCTCTTCTTCTAACTTTTAGCTCCTGTTTAATCCTTTGATTCATATTTAAGCCTTCACCTCATGTTGAAGCCCTTAAGCTTGACTTTTAGCTTTCTGATTGTGTTAAGCATCAAGCCCTTTTTTATTTTTGGATTTTTTTGCTCTTGATTTAGCCTTCAGAATGTGTTTTAGCCTTTAGCCGGTGTTTCAGCTTCTGCTTGTGTTTAATCTTAAGGTCTTGCTTAAGCCTTTGCTGTTGTTTTAACCTTCAGCTTGTGTTTCAGCTTTTGCTTCTGTTTAATCTTAAACTCTTGGTTTAAGCCTTTGCTGTTGTTTTAACCTTCAGCTTGTGTTTCAGTTTTTACCTCTTGTTTTCGTCTTTATCCCATGTTTTACGTTATAGCTCCTCTTCAAGCCTTTAGTTTGTGTTTTAGTGAGACGGGGAAAACATTTGTAATCGTTGAATCTATTTCCTGTGGCTCTAGAAATGCCTATGAGCGCTTTAACGGTGGTTTAAAAATCTCTCAATGCAACAACTTTTTTCCAGTTCGCAATAATCAACATGTTTAGAGATAATTCCCAGAAAAACACCACGTTTTTTTTATTATATATCATACATGAGAGGGTGTCGTCCAATCCTAGAGGAGGAGGAGAGAGATGAGGGGTTCTGATTGGTTTCCAGCTGATTCATGTTGACCTTTAGAGACACAAACAAACAAACAAACAAACGCCATGAGCACAGTCTCTGGACTCAGATTAAACTCATTAATCCAGCTCAAACCGTTCTGCGTCTGATGAATCATAAAACTGTTTCTCTGTGTTGATGTGTACGTTGTTTAAAGTGTCTGAATAATGCAGAGCTGCTGAGTGAATCTGCGTCGCTGTAACGTTGCAGCAGCTGCAGCTGCAGCGCCGCCGCCATGTTCCACATCCTGACCTATTTTCACCAGCAGCTCCTTCTTCCTCCTTTCATCAGCGTTTCCTCTTCTATCGTTCCTGCAGGCCGGGAAACCGCTCTGCTGCACTCAGATCAAACCAGAGGAAAATCAGAATCAGTCTGACGTGTTCGTCCTGGTTTATAGAAACTCTTTAAACCTCTGGATCAGTCTGACAAAACAAAGTCTGCACAGCTCTGCTTTAACCACAGCTTTATGTTTTATAAATTAATGATAAAGTTTCCACCTTTAATGCGACTTATAATCTGAACAACTCTTTAGTGAAGAGTCCAAACCTGAGATCTTTTCAAAGCCTCAGATAAACTCTAAATAAAACTGTTCAGCTCTAACTTTTCCTCACAGCCTGGTCTCATGATCTGCAGAGAAGATCTCAGAGTTTAAAGCTGTTTACAAACTTTTCCTGTGACCCACTTTTAGAAGATACAGGCCACGGCAACTAAATATGAAATATCTCTATTCTATGGATCATCACTTTTTTTGTGTTTTAGCCTCTGGCTGCAGAAACAGCCTTTAACGTGTATTTTAGCCTTTAGCTTCTGTTTTAGCCTTTATCTCTTGTTTTGGTTTATTGCTCTAATAACAGCCTTGAGCCCTTGTTTTTGCCTTTATGCTGTATTTTAGCATTTAGCTCATAATTAAGCTCTAGCTCTTTTTTTAGCCTTTAGCTTGTGATTCAGCCTTTAGCCCATGTTTTAGCTTTTTGTCCGTGTTTAAGCCTTTAGCTCATGCTTTAGCCTCCAACTTGTGTTTTAGCCTTTAGCATGAGGTTTAGCCCTTTCCTGTGTTTTAGCCTTTTCCTGTGTTTTAGCCTTTAGCCCATGTTTTAGCCTTTAGCCCTAGCTTAATCCTTTAGCTTGTGTTCCAGCTATGCAAGCTTGTGTTTTGGCCTTCAGCTTCTGTCTTAGCTTTAAACACCTGTCTTAGCCTTTAGCCTGTATCTAACTTTTAGCTGTTGTCTTAGCCTTTAGCTCATGTTTTAGCCTTTAGCCCATGCTTTAGCCTCCAACTTGTGATTTAGCCTTTAGCCTGGGGTTTAGCCATCACCTCGTGTATAAGTCTCTGGGTTCCTGATGTAGCCTTTAGCCCATGCTTTAGCCTTTAGCCTGTGGTTAAGCCTTTTCCTGTGTTTTAGCCTTTAGCCCATGTTTTATCCCTTATCCCTTGCTTAATCATTTAGTTTGTGTTCCAGCTATTCAAGCTTGTGTCTTGGCCTTTAGCTTGTGTCTTAGCTTTGAGCACCCGTTTTAGCATTGAGCCTGTATTGACTTTAAGCCCATGCTTTAGCCTTTAGCCTGTGGTTAAGCCTTTTCCTGTGTTTTAGCCTTTAGCCCATGTTTTATCCCTTATCCCTTGCTTAATCATTTAGTTTGTGTTCCAGCTATTCAAGCTTGTGTCTTGGCCTTTAGCTTGTGTCTTAGCTTTGAGCACCCGTTTTAGCATTGAGCCTGTATTGACTTTAAGCCCATGTTTCAGCCTTTAGCCTGTGGTTTAGCCTTTTCCTGTGTTTCAGCCTTAAGCTTTTGTTTATGTTAAGTCTTTGGGTCTTGTTTTAGCCTTTAGCCTGTGTTTAAGCATTTTGCCCATGTTTTAGCCTTTAGCCTGTGCCTTATCCTCCAGCTCATGATTTAGCCTTTAGCTTGTGTTTTAGCCTTCACCTCGTGTATAACTCTCTGGGTTCCTGATGTAGCCTTTAGTTAGGGATTTAGCCTTTAGCCTGTGGTTTAGCCTTAAGCTTTTGTTTATGTTAAGTCTTTGGGTCTTGTTTTAGCCTTTAGCTTGTGTTTTAGCATTTTGCCCATGTTTTAGCCTTTAGCTTGTGTTTTAGCCTTTAGCCCATGTTTTAGCCTTTAGCCTGTGGTTTAGCCTTAAGCTTTTGTTTATGTTAAGTCTCTGGGTCTTGTTTTGGCCTTTTGCCTGTGTTTTAGCATTTTTCCCACGTTTTAGCCTTTAGCTTGTGTTTTAGCCTTTAGCCCATGTTTTAGCCTTTTGCCTGTGGTTTAGCCTTAAGCTTTTGTTTATGTTAAGTCTCTGGGTCTTGTTTTAGCCTTTTGCCTGTGTTTTAGCATTTTGCCCATGTTTTAGCCTTTAGCTTGTGTTTCAGCCTTAAGCTTGTGTTTTAGCCATCAGTCATGGAGGTTTTGATTTGCTGTAAATTAATCTGCTCTCGTCCGACCCTGATAAGGAAGCTTGTTATTTGTATTTATAAATAACCTATTTTAGCACCGATAGCCTCATTATAAATTATGGATTATGATCAGGAGTATATCTAGATATGAGACTTTTTCAAGATCACCTAAAAAGTCCTCACTGGGACTTTAAACTGGGTTTTACATTCAGGAAGTACAGAAGATTAAAAACAGACATGATTTTACAGTTTTGGCTTCTGTGTGTCTTTATTCAGTCAGTCATTTACAGAAAAAAACAAAGAAAGAGACACAGCAGAGACAAAAACACAACCAGAGTCAGGAGTGGACAGGTCACAGGAAACTACAGAAAACGATTTAACGAACATGAGGTCACGATCACGGTTTAGGCTTTAGTGCGTCAGAAAGAGCCAGTGGATGAATCTCTGCTGTGTCACGCTGACTAAACATCTGCTGTAACCTGATGTGAAGAGACGTCCTCGTGTCGTTTCCACGCCGTCATCATCAGAGAGAGTCAGGGGGGTCAGAGGGTGAGTCAGCAGGACGCCACACGGACCACGGCAGCCACGTCGATCAGAGAGAAACCTGAGTCATCGCCAGGACAACAACAACAACAAGAAACAGACAAACATCTACAGAACACGACGTCTTTCCATCAGTTTCTCTTCAGCTTCCAGTGACGGAGAAACGTTTTTAAGAAGTGAAAGAAAATCTCTCAAAGAGCCCGTTAGTGTTTTGATCAGTTTACAGACAGATTCAGGGATTTCTACAACATCTAAACATGGAGGGCAGTGTTTTTTAAACTTTTTGCCTTCTTGGGAGCAGAGGGGAAATTTTCGCTGCCAAAAGACACAAAAGTGTTTTCTTAGGAGCAAAAACATGATGGAAAGTTTCTTTTCAGGAGCAAAAATATGCAGAAGAATTTTCTCTGGAGCAAAAACATGTGCAAAAGTGACGTCTTTGGAGCCAAAATGTGCATTTGAGAGCCTTTTTGGAACCAGAACATGTGCTGTAATTGTTTTCTTTTTAAAAATTCTTTGACCCCTGCCTTTCAAAATGTCTGTTATGAACTATATTCTTTCTTTATTATACATTTTTTCTTATTAAATCTTTTTACTTTTGTTGGTATTATTTTGGAAATATGAACATTTCAATTCGTAAGTTTGTGTATGTGCATATCGATGTATATGTAAGAGGTGAGGTATAAATATAATATAAAAGCAAATGTAATGTATAATTTAAAAGATATAAAAAATATATAAAATGTGTGTGAGTATGTGCACACAGTTATATGCATATGTATGCGTGCATAAGTTTGTTGGTATATGTGGATGTGTATACATTAATATACTGATATGTTCCTTGTGTATGGGTCAATGACAAAAAGAGGGTCTAAAAACGTATTTTTAAAAAGTTCTTTGAAAATGGATAAAAACATATTTCTGAGAGAAGAATTATGTTTTCTAACAGATTTCAGTAGTTGACCAACATTTCAAAGTTTTTAGGTTCATTATTTTTTAGTATTTTTAATTTGAGCACCCAAAAATGTCAGGTGGAGCAACCAAATATATGAAAATATATTTATATGTTCCTGTTATTTTTTCTGTGTGAAATTATTGGCAAGTATCTCTCAAGTGTCTGTAGTGACTCATACATTTTCATTTTGTGTGTTTCATTTCTTTTATTTGTGAATAAGATAAATAATTTGATGTTAAAATAACATTTCACATTATTACATTGGTTGTACCACCTGACATGGAAATTGTTCCAGTCACCAATGAAGTGAAAAAAGCTTTTTTATCAGTATTNTACAAACTTTTCCACTTGGTCACAAATGTCATTTGGGCTCCTCTGGCTGATGCAGTTTCCTGTTTCCTGTTTTATTCTCTTCACTTTAAAATAAAAGTCTAATGTTACGGTTGCACCACCCTGACATTTGACAAGGTGAAAATTACGGGACAAAAGTTTTTACATTTCTCAACAGCTTTAAAATTCTTTTTATTTGCAAAGAATGTTTTATTTAAAAAGGTTGAAGCATAAAATAATGCCACTGTATTTTTAATTTCCATTTACAATAACTGACATTCAATTTTTAGAGTTTAATTACTGTGGATACTTGTCAGGACGGTTGCACCACCTGACATTTTGGGGGTTTGAGGAACCAAAACACAAAAAAACATGTTATATTTTAATAGTTTAAAGATGTGTTCAAATAACACAGGTTCCATAGAATAAAGAAATACATGTGATGAAATACTCAATTCATGATGGAAGGAAATATTGCACTCAGACACAAAAACAGGGGACGTCACCTCATTGACCCATATATATATATGAACTAAACTTATTTTCTCCTTGTTCTATCTTTTTACACACAGTATAAAAATGTTACTTAACAGATCTGTTTTGCACCTTACATGTTTAAAAATTCTGAAAAAAATGAAGTTAGATAATAAACTTCTGTTATGTCTGGTTCTGACAGTTACTGAGAGGCACTGAAAGTGTCCTGGTTGTGAAATATGTCTCTGTTAGGGAGAAGAAGCTGAGACATTAAATCTGGAAAGAAAATGTCTTTGGAGTTACTGGAAAATTGTGAAGTAAAAATGGAGTCAAATAAAGTCAGGAGCTACTGATGTAGAGGATTGAGAATCTGCACACGCTCAGTCTGGGACTCAAGATCCAGAAAAGTCTCTTCAGTGAGGATTCTCCCTGTCCAGGTTTTTCTAACGTCTGTGTTTTTGTCTGTCTGCAGAAAAAGCTCGAGAGTATCTGCACAAAACAGGACGCTTCATCGTGATCGGAGGAATCATCTCCCCGGTGCACGACTCCTATGGGAAACCTGTGAGTCAAAGAAATCACAGCTCAGCACTTTGTGTCAGATCTGACTGTGAACGGGTCACAAACCAGGTGACGTCACATCCAGCTGCACAGCACAGCGAGTGTGTGTGCGTGTGTGTGTGTGTGTGTTATATATATATATATATATATATATGTGTGTGTGTGTGTGTGTGTGTGTGTTTCCCTCAGCCTCCTGCAGGATTTCACGATGTCCTACTTGTGCTGAGCGTCTGCAGAAACACTCAGCATGAATAATAACTGCAGCAGAAAAAGACTTTCAGACTCTGCAGATGTGCTTCATCAGCATCAGCTGCTCCTGAACCACAGATAAACTAACTAATCAGTTTCCTGTGCCCCCCCCCCCATCCAAAAAACAAACAAACAAACAAACAAACAAATAAAACATCAGTCTCTCTCACATTCAGTTCAATTTTTTTCATAAACTGAAAACCAACAATAGTTAGTTTGTTCATTGGTTTGTTGGTGAAGACTTAAATATTTTATTGGTCGATAATTTGTTCGTTGATTGGTCAGTAGGTTTTGTTTTGTTTTGTTTTGTTTTTTGGTCAGTTGATTTCTTTGTTTAATTTGTTGGTTACATTGTTGGTTGGTGACTTAATCAATTGCTTAGTTTGTTAGTTGCTTAGTTTTTTGTTTAATTTGTTTAATTTGTTGCTCAGATTGCTGGTTGAGGGCCTAATTTTCCTCTGTTTAGAATTTATTGGTTGGTTAAGGACGTTGATGGTTTGTTGGTTGGTTGCTGATTGAGGATTAATAGGTAACTTGTTTGTTATTTGCTGATTTGTTTGTTTGGTACAGTCGGCTGGTTGGGGCCTTGGGATTTTTGATCAATGAGTTGTAAAAGTTGGTTAGTTTGTTTATTGGTTGATAATTAGCAGGTTAATAGCTCATGTAGTTGGTTTGTTTGTATTTTGGTTAGCTGTGTGGTTTTTTGATTGATATCTATTTTGTGTTGGTTTGTTTGGTTAGTTTTTAAGTTGTTAATTGGTTATCAGTTCATTGAGTTGTCGATTCATAAATGTAGGTTTGTTAGTTGGTTAGGTCTCTAGTGGTTGGATGGTTGGTTGGTTTGTCAGTTGGTTGGTTGGTTAGTTGGTTTACAGCCTCATTGGTTAGTTTGTCAGTTGGTTGGTTGGTTGGTTGGTTGGTTGGTTGGTTGGTTGGTTGGTTGGTTAACAGCCTCATTGGTTAGTTTGTCAGTTGGTTGGTTGGTTGGTTAGTTGGTTTTTACAGCCTCATTGGTTAGTTTGTCAGTTAGTTAGTTTGGTTGGTTGGTGAGTTGGGTTACAGCCTCATTGGTTGGTTTGCCAGGTAGTTTGTTAGTTTGGTTGGTTGGTTGGTTGGTTTACAGCCTCATTGGTTGGTTTGTCAGTTAGTTGGTTGGTTGGTTGGTTGGTTGGTTGGTTGGTTAGTTGGTTTACAGCCTCATTGGTTAGTTAGTTAGTTAGTTAGTTAGTTAGGTTAGTTAGGTTAGTTGGTTGGTTAGTTGGGTTACAGCCTCATTGGTTGGTTTGTCAGTTAGTTTGTTAGTTTAGTTGGTTAGTTGGTTGGTTAGTTGGTTAACAGCATCGTTGGTTAGTTTGTCAGTTAGTTAGTTTGGTTGGTTGGTTGGTTAGCTGGTTAACAGCATCATTGGTTAGTTTGTCAGTTGGTTGGTTGGTTGGTTGGTTGGTTAGTTGGTTTACAGCCTCATTGGTTAGTTTGTCAGTTGGTTGGTTGGTTGGTTAGTTGGTTTTTACAGCCTCATTGGTTAGTTTGTCAGTTAGTTAGTTTGGTTGGTTGGTGAGTTGGGTTACAGCCTCATTGGTTGGTTTGTCAGTTAGTTGGTTGGTTGGTTGGTTCGTTGGTTTACAGCCTCATTGGTTAGTTAGTTAGTTAGTTAGTTAGTTAGTTAGTTAGTTAGTTAGTTAGTTAGTTAGTTTAGTTTGGTTAGTTGGTTGGTTAGTTGGTTAACAGCATCATTGGTTGGTTTGTCAGTTAGTTACTTTGGTTGGTTGGTTGGTTAGCTGGTTAACAGCATCATTGGTTGGTTTGTCTGGTTGTTGGTTGGTGATGCCAAACTTTCTAATGAAAGTCTCCAAAGATCTCCTGGTGAACTTTCACAGTAAACATCACAACATCTGAACACAAACAATTTAACTGAGAAGAGTTTATAAAGCAGTGAAATGCATCCTGGGAAATGTAGTTGACACCTTCTGTTCACACAGGCTCCTCGTTACTGAATCCTCCCGTGAAAGATGCAGATATTTATCTCTGTGTGTGTGTGTGTGTGTGTGTGTGTGTGTGTGTTTTTATCTGTGTGTGTGTGTGTGTGTGTGTGTGTGTGTTTGTGTGTTGGACTCAGATCAGCTCCCTGTGAAGACACTTATCATAAATTTATAGTTTAAGGAACCATCTGTTCATTCAGGTGAAGGTGATCACAGGTCACACTCAGCTGATCACAACAGGCTGCTTTACACCTGTTCAGGTGACCGTGACATCACAGAGGTCACACACACACACACACACACACACACACACACACACACAGCTCTAAGAAATCAGAAGAGTGTGTTCTACTCCACCTGTTCCTCCTGTTTCTCTGCTCACCTGTGTGTGTGCCTGTGTGTGTACCTGTGTGTGTACCTGTGTGTGTACCTGTGTGTGCACCTGTGTGTGTTCAGGGTTTGGTGCCCAGCAGACATCGTCTCACCATGTGTCAGCTGGCCGTGCAGTCGTCTGATTGGATCAGGTGAGAACGCTCTGACATCATCGTCTCCATCATCGTTTTCTCTGCCGCTGGTTCCTGAGCTGTTCCTCCAATCAGATCTCTGCGTTTGTTTTTTTTAGGGTGGACCCCTGGGAGTGTTACCAGGACACCTGGCAGACCACCTGCAGCGTGCTGGAGCATCACCGTGACCTCATGAAGGTACCAAGAGTCTCATCCACGGTCAAACATCATCCTGTCTGAACGATTTACAAAATAATATTATTACATCTATTTTTCTGTTCACTGCAATTGTGATTTATTCTGCTATTTATTTTTTAAGGTTCGAACAAACACAAGCATTCTTCGTTAAAAAGAGCAACATGTTTGATAAATACAACTGGAAATGAACAACTACAAAAAAAAATTGGTTAGTTAGTTAGTTGTTTAGTTAGTTAGTGAGAGAGAGAGTTAGTTAGTTAGTTAGTTAGTTAGTTGGTTGGTTAGTTGGGTTACAGCCTCATTGGTTGGTTTGTCAGTTGGTTGGTTGGTTAGTTGGTTTACAGCCTCATTGGTCAGTTTGTCAGGTACCGTAGTTAGTTAGTTAGTTAGTTAGTTAGGTTAGTTGGTTGGTTAGTTGGTTTACAGCCTCATTGGTTGGTTTGTCAGTTGGTTGGTTGGTTAGTTGGTTTACAGCCTCATTGGTCAGTTTGTCAGGTACCGTAGTTAGTTAGTTAGTTAGTTAGTTAGTTAGTTAGTTAGGTTAGTTAGTTAGTTAGTTAGTTAGTTGGTTGGTTAGTTGGTTTACAGCCTCATTGGTTGGTTGGTCAGTTGGTTGGTTGGTTAGTTGGTTTACAGCCTCATTGGTCAGTTTGTCAGTTAGTTAGTTAGTTAGTTAGTTAGTTAGTTGGTTTACAGCCTATTTTTCTGTTCACTGCAATTGTGATTTATTCTGCTATTTATTTTTTAAGGTTCGAACAAACTCAAGCATTCATCATTAAAAAGAGCAACATGTTAGATATATACAACTGGAAATGAACAACTTTTAGAAAAAAAAAGAAAAAAAGAAATTTGACTTGCAGCAAATTTATAATCAACTGCTTTATTGAATGGGATGATCTTGTTTCATTTTCATTTTTAACAAGAAAAAATAAACATGAGGGGGAAAAAGCAGGACTTTCATTTAAAGGAAAATCCACAAAAGAAACTGTTTGCATAAACAGGTACTTCTCAAAAAGATTATAATCTGATAAAAAAAAAGTAATATATTTTTGTTCACTCATTTCAGAAAGATAAACCCAGATATTTTAAAGACTCATTCTACATAGTAAATGTTGATTATTTTGTCTTACAGAGAATGAAAACTCTCAATTAGTGTCTCAGAAAAATTGAATAACACAGAAAAAATGAGATTTTAAACAGAAATGTCAGGACTTTGAAAAGTTTATTCATTTCTATTCATTTGGTGCCATTTCTGCTACTTGTGACTAAATTTAATTCACATTTTACTCATAATTTTTAACATTCTTGGACCATGTTTAACTACTTTCTGACTATATTTTAAGGTTCTTACCCAATTTGCAGCTATTTTTCCTGCTTCTTTTTTACCATTTTCTGCTACTTTTCAACTATTTTCAAAGACTCCTCCCAGTGTTTAACCATTTTCACCAAATTTTGCTGCTTATTGAACATTTTTTCGACCTTAAACTTTTTTTATTTGCGACTTTTTGCGACTTTTTCCGAAGTGTCCTCCTGTGTGATAAAGTTTTCCCGCTCCTCAGAGAGTCACCGGCTGCATCCTGTCCAACGTCAACACGCCTTCAACGACCCCTGTGATTGGTCAGCCCCAGAACCAGACCACGCCCATCTACCAGAACCACACCAACATGAACCACAAGCCCACAGCCAGTGAGTCTTTACTCAACTCAACTTTATTTATAGAGCACTTTAAAAACAACCACAGCTGAAAACAAAGTGCTGTACACATATGAAGAAACACTGAAACAAAGATAAAATCAGATATAAACACTCGTGTTATTGTTTCATTGTTTCGTTGTTCCTAAAAACAAATTTAAGAACAATAAAAACAATAAATAAAACAAAAACTATAAAACAAACCATAAAACACTAAAACAGAGTCGAGTCTCATGGTGAGTGAAAAGCCGAGGAATAAAAGTGGGTTTAAGACGAGTTTTAAAAACAGACAGTGAGGAGGATCGTCTGATGTGGATGGTCAGAGAAAGTTTGTCCCCTCTGAGCTTCTGTTTGGACCTCGGTACCTGGAGGAGCAGGAGGTCAGCTGACCTGAGGCCCCGAGCAGGAGTGTAGGGGTGGAGGAGCTCAGAGAGGTAAGGTGGGGCCAGACCATTAAAAGAGTTAAAAACAAATAAAAGAATCTTAAAATGGACCCTAAAGTGCACAGGCAGCAGTGGAGGGAGGTCAGGATTGGAGTTGTTAGAAATTACCCAGTTCTTTAGACGATCACTTCCCAAGAATCACGTGAAGAAGAACAGTTCCTCAGTTCAGCATTTATTCAGGTCACAGATAAAGTTTACAGCGCTGGTCTCTCCCCAAAGAGTGAGCCCCGATCTCCGGGGATATTGGACATTTATAACATTCATTGGCTACGCCTATACAGAGGTTGAGTTACCTAAACACCCGTATATTATTGGCCATTAATTATGACTGACACGGCCGCCTCAACCCACAGCTGGCGTCAGACTTTAGAGAAATGTACTATCAAAGTGTGTGAGTGTTGGTAGAGCATGTAACTAGGTGAAGGTTCTGACAGGTCATATCATCCTTGAGGATGATTGAGATGTCTAACAGACTGTGTAACACTAAACAAAATACCGAGCTATCTGTCTACAATTCATATCAACCTTGTGAATAATTAAGATGCCTAACATGCAGTGTAAGACTAAGTAAAATGCTCAGCTGAACTTGCAAGGTCTAAGAGAATATAAATCAAAGAATAATACAACAGAGTGATGTGCTCCCTTGCACGTCCTCCAGTTAAAAGGCGGGCGGCTGCATTTTGCACCAACTGGAGACGTGCAAGGGAGCACTGGCTGACTCCAAAGTAATCCAGCCGTGACATAATAAAAGCGTGGATTACTGCTTCAAAGTGCGACTGTGCAAGAAAAGGCTTCACCTTTTCCAGCTGCCTGAGATAATAAAAGCTGGACTTAACAACAGAGCTGATCTGTCGAATTTAAAATCACTGTCCATCTTAAAACACAAGTTTGACAAAAGTGGCTTAAAATGACCCGCCGGCGGGCCGAGGTCAAAAGGAGGAGTTTCACATTTCACCCCCATTTCATCCACCAATCAGACGCTCTCGTGTGACCCCTGACTTTGCTTAAGCTCCGCCCCTTTCTCTCTCTCTGTGTCTGCTTAGTCAAAGTGTGGGGGAAGGTCAGCGAGAGTTTGGGGAAGATCTGCTGCGTGCGGCCTCACATGGAGCGCTTCACCTTCGTCGGTAAACACCAAACACGTTCATCACAAACTTTCAGAGCCAAACTTTTGTGCGAGGATTTAAACCGTGTTCTCTTTCCAGATGAAAACGCCAACCTGGGGACGGCAATGAGATACGAGGAGATCGGTGAGTCCTCCTCTGACCACGCCCCTCCTCCTGTCTCCTCCTTCCTCCTGGTTTGTTGTTGCGATCCAGTAAACGTGTTGTTTACAGCGTAAACATGTCGTTTACCGAGGACGTCTCTCTCTCCTCCTGCCTGTGTGTTTGTCGTCTGTAGAGTTACGCATCTTGCTCCTGTGTGGCAGTGACCTCCTGGAGTCCTTCTGCATCCCTGGTCTGTGGAAGGACAGTGATGTAAGCCCCGCCCCCTTTTCTCCAGCCCCGCCCACTTCCATAGACCCTCCCTTTAAACCTCTGCTCTGAACACTTTCCTACGTACGGAGAAATCCTGAGGATGTTTAACGAAGGAAACATCTGTAGAAGAAAGCGTAACGTCCTGAAGCATGAAAGCGTAACTCTACGAGCTAGCCTTGCTAATGCTAACGCTTATGCTAATGCTAGCTATTAGCAAGACCTGAGAGAGCGGCATAACTTTTTTTTTTTTTTTCGATCTTTTAGTTAGTTTTCTTTGGCCAACATGACATAAAAAGAGAAAAACAGCCAATGCATACAGTTGTGCCCTGGCAGAATTTATGATTTCTTGTCTATTTCTCAGAGAATCTGAATGAAAACAAAAACTTTTCTGTCACCCATGGTTCGTGGTTGGTGAAGACATTTATGAACAAACAACTGTGTTTACTCTTTTTACATCAACAACAGAAACTTCCAGAATGACCCTGATGAAAAGTTTCCCTCCCCCAGTTCTTAACAGCGTGTATTTCCCCCTTTAACATCAGTGACAGCTTGAAGTCTTTGTGCTGGTTGTGGATGAGGGTCTTTATTTTCTCAGATGGTAAAACTGACCATTCTTCTTGGCAAAAAGCCTCCAGTTCCTATAAATTCTTGCTCTGTCTTGCATAAACTGCAGGTTTGAGATCTCCCCAGAGTGGCTCAATGATATTGAGGTCAGGAGACTGAGATGGCCACTCCAGAACCTTCACTTTCTTCTGCTGTAGCCAATGGCAGGTCCACTTGTCCTTGTGTTTTGGATCATTGTCATGTGTGAACGTCCAAGTACGTCTCATGTGCAGCTTCTGGGCTGATGAGTGTAAATTTTCCTCCAGTATTTTCTGATAACATGCTGCATTCATCCTTCATTCATCAGTTTGGACCAAGTTTCCTGAGCCTTTGTAGCTCACACATCCCCAAAACATCAGTGATCCACCTCCGTGTTTCACAGTAGGAATGGTGGACCTTTCATCATAGGCCTTGTTGACTCCTCTCCAAATGGAACAATGTTTATGGTTGTGGACAAAAAGTTCACTTTTGCTCTCATCACTCCAAATGACTTTGTTCCAGAAGTTTTGAGGCTTGTCTCTGTGCTGTTTGGCGTATTGTAAGCAGGAAACTTTGTGGCATTTGTGTAGAAATGTCTTTCTTCAGCCCATTTTTCCTCAAGTGCCTCCTTATTGTGCATCTTGAAACAGCCAGACAACATTCTTTCAGAGAGTCCTGTATCTCAGCTGAAGTTATTTGTGGGTTTTTCTTTGCATCCAGAACAATTTTCCTGTCAGTTGTAGCTGAAATGTTTATTGGTCTACCTGACTATTTCTGTTCTCATTATGATTTAAAAAGAGTAAACACAGTTGTTTGTTAATAAATGTCTTCACCAACCACCAACCATGAGTGACAGAAAAGTTTTATGTTTTCATTCATTTTCTGAAAAATGTCTAAGAAATCATAAATTCTGCTGAGGTTTGTAAACTTATGAGCACAGCTGTACATGTATACATATATACACACATGTTCATGTACATACACACCTATAGACATAAACACATACATAATGTGTTGCTATTCTGAAAGAAAAATACATAAATAACAGATATAACAGGAGTCAGAGAACTGAGAATAGTTATAGAAATAATCGTGATAAAGAAAACAAAGATAAAATGAAATTACTAAATGTAATAAAGATTATTTAAAAAATAACAGAAAGATGAAATATCTTAAGGAGCATCACTATCAGCATCTAGAACAAAAGTATCTGGCGTTTGGTCCGTGTGTTTTCAGATGGAGGTGATCGTCGGAGATTTTGGGATCGTGGTTGTTCCACGTGACGGCGCCGACACCGAGAGGATCATGAACCACTCCTCCATCCTCCGCAAGTTCAAGGTCGGATTAAACTTCTCTCTCACTGTTTGTCTGAAAGTCTGCTCTCATTAGTTTGTCTGATTTTTATCTGCTGCTCTTGATTTCAGGACAACATCATCGTGGTTAAAGACGCCAACAGTCACCCCATGTCCATCGTCAGCTCCACCAAGAGCAGGTGAGAGAGTCACCTGGTTTCACTTTAAATACTCTTATTCACTTAAATCCAGCTCCATGTTAAATAACCTGCAGTTCCCTGAGTGTCCACTAGAGTCTGTCTCCAGCAGTGAGTCAGTCCCATAGAGCTCCATGTTAAATAACCTGCAGTTCCCTGAGTGTCCACTAGAGTCTGTCTCCAGCAGTGAGTCAGTCCCATAGAGCTCCATGTTAAATAACCTGCAGTTCCCTGAGTGTCCACTAGAGTCTGTCTCCAGCAGTGAGTCAGTCCCATAGAGCTCCATGTTAAATAACCTGCAGTTCCCTGAGTGTCCACTAGACTTTTCTGCTCGTGTTGTGTTTTTAACTGAGATATCTCGATTTCAACTTTTTATCTAAAACTCTGACATCAAATTTCAAAGCTGGGACTTTTTATCTTTCAATTTTGACTTAATTATCTCCAAATTGTGCCTTTTTTCTGGAAATAATTGATAAATTGTAAATTGAAATTCTTGAATAAAAAAATTAAGGAATGTTTAAATTATTATTATTATTATTATTATTATTATTATTATTATTATTATTATTATTATATTCAAATTTTAAAAAAAATCTTGACCTTTTATAACAGTTTTAAACTTTTCATCTGAAAACCAGGGTGTATTATCTCAAACTTTTGACTTGTAGTCTTAAAATTTAGAACTTTTTAATCATGATAGTATCTTGATCCTAAAAATTTTGACTTTTGATCACACAATTATAACGAATCTAAAATTTTAACTTTCTTCCCCAAAACTTTTGACTCATTATCTTATATTTTGTGATATTTTTTTATCTGATCACTTCAACTTTTTTACCAACATTTTTTTTACTTTTACATCCAAGATTTTGGCTCTTACCCCAAATTTTTAACTTTAATCTCAAATTTTGAGTAATTTTATGATCTTGACTTTTGATCTCCCCCATAGAGCTCCATGTTAAATAACCTGCAGTTCCCTGAGTGTCCACTAGAGTCTGTCTCCAGCAGTGAGTCAGTCCCATAGAGCTCCATGTTAAATAACCTGCAGTTCCCTGAGTGTCCACTAGAGTCTGTCTCCAGCAGTGAGTCAGTCCCATAGAGCTCCATGTTAAATAGCCTGCAGTTCCCTGAGTGTCCACTAGAGTCTGTCTCCAGCAGTGAGTCAGTCCCATAGAGCTCCATGTTAAATAACCTGCAGTTCCCTGAGTGTCCACTAGAGTCTGTCTCCAGCAGTGAGTCAGTCCCATAGAGCTCCATGTTAAATAACCTGCAGTTCCCTGAGTGTCCACTAGAGTTTTCTGCTCGTGCAGTGTTTTTAACTTCACTATAACTGTGACTATAACTTTAAATGTCCCATAGTTTAAACTTTTTATCTAAAACTTTAACTTTTCATCTCATAACTGGGACTTTTTAACCTTCTAATTTTGACTCAATTATCTTAAAATTCTGCCTTCCCTCTGGAAATAATTAATACATTTTTAGATGAAAATGTTAAAATAAATTTCTCTTTAAAAAAATGATTTTTTTTTTTTTTTTTTTTTTTTAAATGAATTAATTTTTTTTTTAATTAAATCTTGACCTTTTGTTAGTATTTTCAGCTTTTAATCTGAAAACCAGGGTCCACGATCTCAAAATTTTTCCTTTTTTTTCTGGAAACTATGAATAAATTTAAGATAAAAAGTTGAAAGAATTAAAAAAAAAATTATCTTAAAATCTTAAATCTTCAAATTTAGACTTTTTTATAATGATACTGGCTTTATCACAAAATTTTGACCTTCTATTACAATATTTATATTTTGACAAACCTGAAATTTTGTTATAAAAAAAGTCAAAACTTTTGGCTTATAATCTTAAGATTTATGACTTTTTATCTTTGTACTTAAACTTTTTATACCAACAGTTTTTCACTTATACATCCCAAACTGTTGGCTCCTTCTCTGAGTTTTTAACTTTAGTCCCAAATTTTGACTCATATTATAATTAAGACTTTTAATCTCCCCCAAAAACTTCCTTGTTAAATAAACTGCAGTTCCCTGAGTGTCCACAAGAGTTTCATCCTCTGTGCAAAATGTTGAGAATTTTAAGTTTTTATTTCAAAACTGGGATGTTTCATCTTTTAATCTTGTTTTATAATCTGAAGATTTTGCCTTTTTTCTGGTAAATTTGACAAATAATATTTAAATCTTGACCTTTTAGATCATTTTTCCACTTCTCACCTGAAAAATTTGACTTTTTCATCCCAAAATTTTGACTCTTACACAAAATTCTGAGCTTTTTTTCCCAATTTTGACTTAGTTTATAATTTGGACTTTAATCTGGTCTCCTGGTTTGACCCGTCTGACACCTTTTTGTCCCCTCTCCCCTCCTGTAGACTGGCGCTGCAGCACGGTGACGGTCACGTGGTGGATTACCTGAGTCAGCCCGTCATCGACTACATCCTGCAGAGTCAGCTCTACATCAACGCCTCAGGGTAGAGACCCCCGCCTGCACACCTGGGGGGGGGCGGTGTGTGGAGGGGGGGGGGGGGGGG